>CM071863.1:55952825-55967884 GCA_036759665.1 Gynandropsis gynandra
GAAACGGCTGTTTCCAACGGATTTTGGGCGATTTCCAACGGATACGTCCGTTGGAAATCGCCAATTTTTTTGTAGTGGTGGTAAGAACCAAGTGAGGATGGAAAGTTTTTCGTTTCGCATGTGTAGATCCAATGGAGAAGAAAGCAAATTAACAGTCAACACCTAAATTAGATAGTCAGTAACATAGCTCTACTGGAATTAATGGTCTCTACTTCACAATTTTTCTTATTGTTATGAACTATCCAAAGCCCATCTTTGTTTCCTTCTCCTAGAGAAGAACCAAAAACACGTTTAAATGGTTTTTTCACCCATGAAGAACAGTGATTTCGTCTGGGTTGATGGATTTTCCTCCAACGATGCATTTGTGTTATGGTGGATCGGATGGATTTCATATCGTTGAGTAGTGTTGATGAGAGGAGATCACATATAGGGATGAGAGGGGCGTTGAAACGGATCGACGATATCTTTGGCAGGTGGTCGTGATGGTTTCCATATCCGTTGAGGGGAGTGCTGTTAGGATGGGTTCACGTCTAGGAGTGAGAATGGCTTTGAGGTGGAGGCGAAATGGGTTGAAGGAAAAAAAGCGAGAGTGTTGATTGGTTGAGAGAAGCAGGAAACAGATATGGATAATCTAAAGGTCATGGAATGGTAAAGAAAAAAAAGTTGATAATCTGAAAGATAATATATTGTCACATTCTCTTTTATTATTATTAAGATTAGATTTTAATCAGATTTAAATAAAGGATTTTTCTCTCTTGGTGACGTGATTTCACCATATGAAAGAAAAAAACTTTTTTATTATATAAATGCTTCTGATAAAGATTATAAACATTGATTTATAATAAGTTTATTAAAATTTTGTATCACATTTTGCCAAAAATTAAAGTATAATTTATAAGAGAGTGGTACAACCTGCTTAGCAGCACACACAATATATTTCATACCTTCCCATCAACAAATCAAAATCTCATGTCCAAATCATGAAACAAAACGTAAGATCAAAACATGGAAGGTGATGCCGCCCTCGACGATCACCAATACCCCAACAAGATCTTAATACCGGATATTACATGATTTAAGATTAGTATTTGATTTAATAATTTTCTAATTTGTGTTTGAGTAGTTTCAATATATGTAACAAACACATCTCTATATTATGATCAATCAATGAAAATGATGGCGATGGACATGTAGACGATCCCTTAATAGGATTGACTCCATGGTCATTCAAGATGAGCACATCATATTGTGTCGTTTCTGAAGGAAGACTCAATTAAATTCGTCGGTTTCATTGTTCAGGTCGGACCACTAGAGCAGTTCACCTGAAAAATAAATTAACACTATGCTCTCATTATCACAATCTAGGTCGCGATGTCTCTTCTTCTTTCAAATTAACCAAGTTTCCCGTCTGGTGAGATGAACGTGTGCATAAGTCTTCTTAGACAAATTCTCATGGCCATGGTCGACGTTCGTTGTTCATAGGTGGCGGTTATTATTCTAGATAGCTAGTTGCACGAGCCACTACCATTCAGTCTAAGACAAAGAACATAGAATCAAATTATTCATCGTAGGTGGATCACATTGCTTTTCCAAGATTCAATGACGAGCAGTGATCCACTCTACTGAATTTGCTAAGTTGAAGCTGACTTCTTCCATTGATGATTGACACTCTAGTAAGCCAAGTGACATAGAAATTTTGATAAACTCTAATGCTTCGCACGATATGATCAGATCATTTCATCTTCTCGATAGTATTTTTTTATTTGATGTCATTCTCGGCTGTGTAGCCCGACGGTAGTAGTACTGAAGCTAAATAAATTGGTACCTTTTGGTTGAGTGTGAATATTTGTTCATATGATGTTTTTGTTATTCCCTCATTGGTATGCACATTGATCTCAATAGCTAAATGTTGAATCAAAATGATTGCATTGTCACTTTTACTGATAAGTTGTATGTGATATAAGACTGTACAATGATGACTCTTATTGGAATAGGTAAAGAGTGCAGTGGGATGTACATGTTTACTCACCAACTTAGACATCTATCAGATCGAGTTTTTAAGTTTTTATATATTTTTGTTGGTTTTGAATTTTTAAAAAAAGAATAAGGACCCGTGCGATTTTTTTTGGGCAAAAAAACATGCACTTCTTTAAAATATAACGGTAATAAAGCTAATGGGTGTTGATCATACAACTTCTTGAAGTGCTCGAACCTCAAATTCCTAGTCTCCATGGTAGTGATGAGAGCGTCTCCACGATAATGAATCAACCATCACATTTTTCTTGTCTTTCTTGTACTTGATGTTGTATGATTAAGACTCGATTAAGTCCATCCACTTGGCATATCCTATTTAGATTTTGGGTGTGTGGGGTTCTGTTTTGGGGGGGGGGGGGGGATTATGAACTTCTTCGCCAATAGATAGTGTTGTGATGCTTTCGGGGTTGGGAAAAGAGTGTAGAGTTCCTTTTCATACATGAGATATTTAAGTGTGACCTCATTTAACTTTTCATTGAAATATGCCACGGGTCATCATTCTTGAACTATGACTGGTGGAAACGCAGCGGTTGCGCTTGCGATTGGCGACGTTTCTGTCAGCGATTGGCGGTGTTTTGTTTCATGTTGTCTGAATGGTGGAATCGTTGCGTTTGCGGGCGTCTGCGACTAGAAGCGAATGGTAGAAAACTATTGTGATTGCGTTTTGAACAAAAAATTACCAAAATAGACAATTATTAAGAAAATATTTATTTAAATTTTTTTGTTTAGTATATATTTTTTAATTATAATTTTCAAATATTTGGAAAAAACTAAAAATTATAAAAATATTTAAATATACAATACATATACATATATATGTATATATATTTATGATTAATATAAATTATAATAGAAAGAGAGAATAGATAAGGGAAAGACACGAGGGTATTTTGATAATTTAATTCAAAACGCACCAAAACGCAAACGTAACGCAACATAATTTTAGATTTTTAAAATCTACGTTTTCGGTGCGTTTCGGGCGACTGCGACTCCACCAGTCGGTTTTAATGACGTCTGGAGTCGCCAAAAAACACATTCGTGGCGTTTGCGTTTGGCTGCGACTAATCAAATTAAAATTTCTAAACAATATTACAAAATTAAATCAAATTTGAAAAAGAATTGAAATTATTAAAAATAATTGAGTTCAAGGTCTTCGTTTGAGGTAATTTATTCATTATAATAAACAAAATAAAAATCCAAATTTGAAAAAGTCGTACTATATTTATCTCAATCTATATTTAGATAAAGAACCATATCAAGAATCAAAATCATATAAAGACTTAAAGTATTAATATTTAACGAAAACAACCAATACATTATACAAAAGATAAATATAGATTACAAAATATTTTACACAATGTATAAACCAATACAAAATATTAAGGTAAACATATATCCGGTTTTTATCTTTGCATTTTATATTTATACTCATAAAAAAATTACATACATCAACCTAAAAAATCTACAGGTTTTCAAAGACCTAGAATTGGGTATATTTTGTTGTTTTTTTTACAATGAGCAGCTAAACATGGGGGAGAAGCAAGTGGAACAATGAATATGAATAAAGGTTGTTTAATCATTTGTAGGCTAAAACTTTCTCCGCTTTTAGGTTCATATTACTAGCTTGAGTTGAGTCATTCATGTAGTTTGGTTGTGCATAACTTTGCAGATTATAGTTTTAGTAAATTGAAAATTACTAGATATGACCATTATGAACTATAACGACTAACCCTAATTTTGATTCTAGATGTGTATTGATAAACTCGAGTTTTATCTTTGAAACCATGAATGTTATTGTTGGTGTAGAGATAAAATAACATTCGAACCTTTTTCGTTGAGGCCAATGTTACCGGCGTATGAGATTTTTCTTTATTTATCTTGGGAAACAGAAGTGCTTAACTATCACATTGATGAAGAAAGTTTTGGCCTTTTGATTTCAATACCACTCATATGTCTTCAATATTTTTATTTCCTTCAATGTTATATATGAAGTAATTTTTCTTGGCAACCGTAGTGGAAATGATATGATTATTTAATATTATCATTTCTGAGATTTTATATTAAAATTATTCTTATATCAAAATCAATCCACATTTCCCCATATCTCTTTCCTCTTTTGTTCTTCCTACATTAGACCTTCTATGTCATTTTCTCTAGGAAAAAATTCTATAGCTTAGCCTTTGATTTTGTGTTTCTCCTCAACAAAACCCCATATCTTATGATATCTTTGCATCAATCTTTGATTTTGTTTAGAAATGTTGAGAATGGAGATTAATGGAGAAAGTAAAAGGTATCGGTAACGCCGTGAAGAAATTGGGATCAATGAATTTAACACATCTTTTGTTTCTTATTATAGTGTCGTGATATCATTTCCTTCTTCCTTCTAAAATAGAAATCTAGCTTTTTGTTGTTCATAAATACAATTTTTTCAGTTTCAATTCATCTATGTTCACTACAAAAAATAGGCCCTTTCCAACGGCCATATCTATTAGATAATTATCAAGGGTCGTTAAACGAATAATATCTATTGAGAATTGTAGAGAGATTGTAATGGATGTATCCGTTGCAAACTACAACGAATACCCACGAAAAAGTATTCAACGGAAACCCGTTGCAAAGGTCCAACGGGCACCATTGGAAACTTCCAACGGAAGTTTGTTGACAATGTTGACGAGAATTAGCAATGGATGCCCGTCGGATACAAATTGGAGGGAAATTCATAAATATTACAACGGATGCCCGTTGAAATATTTTTTTATCGACGGGCATCCGTTGATATCAGAACAAATTCATTAAAAATAAAATTAAAAATTAAATAAAAATCAATATATTAAAAGTTCAAATTTTTTCTGGCTTCTCAGGCTTCTCGCTTCTGAGCCCTCCACCTCAACCTCCACCTCAGCCTCCACCATTCATTCACCTTCTCCCACGATCCCTCTCTCTCCCACGATCTCAGCCACGCCCTCTCCCCTTCCTCGCAGTGTGTTTCATTCTTCTCACTATGATCCTTAGACCCATGCTTCTTCGTTAACAGTCCCCCAGACGTTTCGTTGCGCCTTATCCCCACCGTCGCCCATTTCCCACACACGACGCCTCAACATCCCTCACACAATCCTAGGTTCAGCAAGGTTTGTTTTCGTTCTCTCCTTCCCCTTCTTCCGCTACTCGATTCAGATGTAAGGATGCGTTTAGCATCGCTATGAGCGTGCACAGGTGGATTCGAGTCGATTCCTCCCCGCTCCCACACCTACCGTGAAGAAGGAGCCTCTCCGCCTTATTTCCTTCCTCTGCCTCTCCCACAGACGCCGCCTTGATGAAAAACAACCTGACTTTTCAATCATCCTCTCCCATGTCGTTTCATCTCTTTCAACTCCTAATCCGGTTATGGTCGAAACCTTTGCTATTCTCACCCCTTCTCGTGCGTGATCTCACCCCTCCGTCCTTTTCGCTTTTGTGCCGTCGTCTTCCATCTACCAATTGTCAAAGACCCGTTGTTAGGTTTCATGGTTGACGCATCCGTTCTTCTCTGACTGCACATCTTGTAAATTTCAACACCTAAAGATATATATTAATCTTCTAGGGTTGAAATCTTGATTCATTTCTGATTCTTTTTTGTTCTACTGCTTTGATCGTTACTTATGTGAAGTTGGAACTGTTACGTTGTGCCTGCAATGTGTTTGATAAAATGTCTGAACGAGATATTCCCGCGTGGAATGCAATGCTTTCGGGTTACTCGAGAAATCGAGAACTGGAGATATACGCAGAGAGCGAGAGAGAGAGAGAAAAAGAAGAAGGGGAGAGAGCAGCCGTTGCTGAGCTTGTCGTCGATTTCATATCTGACAAGGTACCATAATCTCAACCTCCTGTGCATATACTTTCACACGTATGCATATGTATGTACTTGTATGGCACTATGTGGGGAATTTCTATTGGGGCAGAGAACTGGGTTCGAACAAATGAGCTTCGTTTGGTCTGTAGTATTAACGATGTCAAACGGCAAGACTTACCATTGGAAGAGAATTTGCTAGGTTCCGTTCTAAGATCATTGATAAGCAAAGATGAAACAGTTGCAGGACAAGTCTTTTTGGAAGCAAATATTCAAGACGAATCCTGTCAAACATTGTTGACCATGTGGAATCAGTTAGGTTTTTTATCACCTTCTTTCTTGCATAAGTCTTGATACACTTCTATTAATACTACTTTATCAATTTATTAAACCCTCTCCTTTTCCATGACAGTCTGAAGCTGCCAACACAAAAGCTACTATCACTGATTGCCAGAGTTAATAAACTCGAGAAGGAAAAGGAATGCCTCATTCTGAACCTCAGCAAAGCTGAACAAGAGGTAAGATAAACGGCGTTACTTTTGTCCTTCGCATGTCAATCTACTCAAATGTCCTTACTAGATGAACTAAGACAACAAATACAGGTAGAACTTGTGAGCAAACAAAACAGAAAGTTGGATAAGGAGAACCATAGGTTGTTGAGGCAACAAGAAGAATGCAGCCCGCTTTGTTCTGCTAGCGTATCTGCCAAGGTTAGACCTGAGATATATTTAAACAGAAAAACCAACAACTTTCGAACAAACTCTCTTACCAAAGTTACATTGCTTATAATGTCATAGTCCAACAAGAGGAAATCGAGTCACAAGGCGATAAGCAGTCCCGTGGAAAAGAAGATCGAGTTCAGCAGTCCAGATCTGACCCGAAAGCCGCTCTCGCCTGTGTGGTATAATTCGCCTGACTCGAGGATGAACAAGAAGTAACTGTGAATTACCATATTTTTGTATTTTCATGTGTCCTGGTGGTGAAATAGATTTAGTTATATGCGGCTTCTCTCTGAAGCTCATGTGTTATAATTTTTCTCACGGATCTTCTAAGAGAATGTGAGGAATGGAATCCAAAATGATGCGCCTCCTTGGTTTCTAAGAGAAGTGTATTTATATACACTCAAGTTCTACATTTAGTTATGTTAATCAGATCGATCATATGCTTAGTGTATTAGTTGGTTCACCTTCGTCTCTGATGTGCATTCTTGCTGTATTTGTGCAGCTGCATTTAGTTATGAGTTTGTTTTACCAGTCATGCATATGCCTTCTCAAAGGGTTTATTCTTAAGATGGTACCTTTGGATTTCGGGGTCATGGATTGCCCACAATTACCGGTTGGTTCTTTCACACTCTTTGACACTTAAATGATCTCCATTGTCACTGTTGCTTATAGTGTGTGTGACTTCTTCTTTGGTTATGGAATGACAGCGCCTCAAAAGCAAATTGGAGGGGCTGCTGCAATACCTGGTGGGTCTAATATTCAGCAGCCAATTGGTCTCCACCTGGCTATATCAGCTGCATCTGTAATGGTCGGTGCTTTAGGTGGTCTCCAAGTCAGCTTGCACTCTACTCAAACTACTTCACATTTTCCAGCTAATGATCTCCTAACTCTTCATCTCGCCAAGATGTCTAGAAATCAGCTCTTAGAAATTGTATATTCCCTTAAGGTGTGTGCATGCTTTTCTTTGGGATCAATCTAGAGTGATTGTTCAAATTTCTAACATTGCTTCATCAGTCCATGGCTACACATAATATGGAAGAAGCTCGACAGCTGTTGCTTGCAAGGCCTCAGTGCTTAAAAGCCGTTTTCCAGGTTTCCCTCAGTTTCTTGATACTGCAAAAATCATTCGGCTTTCATGTTTTCTTTTTCGGTTTATGTGAGTTAGGAGGGAATTACCTTTAAGAAGAGTCTTTGAACTTTGAATTCGGCTCCTGTTGCAGGCACAAATAATGCTTCGTATTGTGAGTCCCCAAGTGGTTAGTTTCACTAAAACTCAACACATCATTGTTATACCCTCTTGACCTTTTTATCATGTTTAAAGAGAGCTATTTGTGTGCAGTTACAGATGCCGAATATAGTTCATGGTCGGGGTCATCTGCTTGCTTCTGCTTGCTTCTAGCTTCTGGTTTTTATGCTTTGTGGGACATTGCAGCAGGAAAATACCTCAAAAGATTTCTCATGGTATGTGTTCAATTGGATAACTTGAAATGCCCAACCCCTATTCCGATCCATATATATAAAACCATAATTCATATCCTAACGAGTGTCAAACATGTTTGATTGATCTCATTCGCATAAGTTGTCATTCTAATGACCAACATTTATACACAACTTTCTTCCTTCGGTGCTTATTGGTTTGTGGATTCTGTCGATTCTCGGTAGCTACTTCAGCTTCATGACCTTATTCTATATTGGTAAAACTCCATTTTTACCACTTATAATCACCCCTCATCACAAACCCATCACATAATATGCTAAATAACTAAGTACCCTTTTACTTCTTTCAGCAATTGTTCTCCTTTTTTCCGTCCCTGTAATTTATGAAAAGTATGCCGATCAAGTAGACGACTTTGGCGAAAAACGATGAAAGAGATCAAAAAACAATATATGGTATTAGACGAGAAGGTGTTAAGAAAAGTCATGAGCAAGATCCCTATGGGAGTCTTGCACAAGAAGAAGGACTAGAAGCTAAATTCTAAACCATTTTCATGTAAGCTTTTGAAAATACGAAAAAAACATTCTTTTGGATCATATCTATCAATGTTTTGCTTTTATAGTCATACATGGATCGTATATTCGATATAGTTTTTGATTAATGTGATCATTTTCTGATTCTTCTCTCCATAGCATTTGGTTTATATGAATCAATTGGATCTTTATGTAAGCTGCACTGGAAATTTTTTTGTTACTTCAGCACAGGGTTTTACTCTATATGTTATTACTAATTTGGTTTAATTAATTATATATTAATAAATATGATATGGAAATATTGACTAATGAATTTCGTCGTGAAATTAACATGTAACAAAAAATTACGTAAGACATTTCTTCTTATCATGATTTATTTTAAAAAATCTAAACATTACAACACAATATTAGTTTTACAAAAAATATCCACAAATAATTTTTACTAAGATATTTTTCTCTTTTATACAAAAAATTTGTCAACCCGCGCATCGCGCGGGACTTTTACTAGTAGTTTTTAATATATACAAAATCTAAAAACGTATTCGCTACATTTCATCTGAACCAACATCGTCATCTTCAGCTCTATCCTCGCCAACGCCTCGAGAAATGGTTTCATCAGAGTCAATGATCGGTTTTTGTCCCGGCATTGTTGCCCCTGTCGGTTAAAGTGTGCTGAAATACATGATTTCTTTTTAACAAGTATTGTTTAACAATAGATCCTTCAATCAATGCTTTGCTTTTTACCTGTTTCTTTAGATTAAAGAAAAACCTTTCGAAAGGATGCATCCACCTTAATTGAATTGGACAACCAAGTATTGCTTCATCTAGTAAATGTATTGGAAAATGTTCCATGACATCAAAGAATAACGGCGGAAAAACTCTTTCCAAATAACATAATACTTCGAAGATATTATTTTTCAATAACTCCAAGTCATCTCTTTTTAAATTTCTTGAGCATATATCTCTAAAAAATACTAATTCTGCATAGCATATCGCAAATGTTCCGTGGTAATAGCTACAATTGGAATGAGCCGATACATGAAAACCACAATCGTGACTTTTTAACCCGATCCACCTCAAACCTTTAATATCCACACATCGAGAAATAATCGATGCATATCCTTTTAGAAATTTAACATCTTCTTTTAACCACCTCAATAATGTTATTTTTGCTGGAAAAAAATGAATATTAGGATATGTGCCCTTCTATCGCGTAACTCTAACTCAGGTCTTCGACATATTGTCTTCAAATCTTTTCTTAATTGTATGTTATCCTTTGTTTTCCTCATCACATTCATAATAGTGTTGATGATGTTATCGAAAAAGTTTTTAACTACGTTTATACCAGTTATTCCATTTCACCTTGGCCTTGTGGTTTTCGATGCCCACGATCTCCACTACATTCCACCGATTCTTGTAAATCTCCCATCGTATTTAATCGTTCGTAAAGGATATGTGTTCATGTTTGCATGTTCGGTGCCTCTTCTTTTTGTACCACATTCTTTCGAAAATATTTTTTATTTTTCTGAGTGTATGTCCATAGGGAAAAAATCTTCCATGATAATCAAACCAATATGATTTTTTCTCATGTACTAGTCGAAATGAACTTGTATCCTCCATACAGTATGGACATGAAAATCTCTCGTGAATGCTTCATCCAATTAACATTCCATAGATAGAGAAGTCGTTAATTGTCCACAACAAGAACGCTTTTAATGTGAAATTTTACTTCATACTTACGCCATAAGCAAGAATTGTATTATTCCATAAATCTCATAATTGAAAAATTAAGGGCTATAAAAATACATCGAAACTTTTCTTCGGATTGTTCTAATCTTAAATAAAAAATGTCAGAAATAGTACTTCTCTTTTCAGATACATAACGAGAGGTAAACTATATGAAGATAAAATCACTGGTCACAGAGAATATTATCTTCTCGATCGTCCATATGCGCTAAAACCATCGTTGCACAGACAAAGATGAACATTTCTCATTTTATACGCAAACTTAGAAAATATTTAATTGAAATCCTTCCAAGTTTTACCATATGATGGATGTTGCAATATCCCTTCACCCGTCGAGTATTCTGCTTGTCATCTCATTATCACAACGGTTTTTTTATTCATATAAACTTATCATTCATATATAGATTGTTTTGCCACATCCAATAGGTTGAAAATCTGCGTGCCTCATTGTTCGACATCTCTTCATGTGTTTACTCAACAACTCCAAGAAAAGCATCTTACATAATTTCCACAAATGGATTGGTCGTCGATATTTCAAAATGAACTTCTTCATTTCTTTCCATTGCTTATTCTTCTAGCACACTATATCTAACACCACACTTTTCTCCGTGAAATAACCAAATTTCGTAGTTCTCTACGAAACTCACCTTGTAAAGGTGTTTACAAATAATTTCTTTACTTTGATACTTCATGTTTCGCATCTTTTGCAGGGACATAACAGTGTCTCGCATTCTTGATACAATGGTTGCATTGATGCAAAACTCATGAACTGCTTCAATCCGTGTAAGAAATCTTATGTAACGTCCTCGCTTAAAGGATCTTTTCTTCTATACATCCACTCTCTCAATTTGTATATATCTCTATTTGAAGAAGACGACATTGTTTGAAAATATATTTTGTGTTGATGGATTGATGGTAAACAGTTCGAGTTTGGTGTATAAATAATAAATAATCCAACAGATGCTCAGTGAAAATACCAACATATGTCCATTAGAAATGCCACCAGATGACCGTTGAAAACCAACGTTTGATTATTCCAACGGTAGCCTCAAGATTCTAAACATTACAAAGGGCATTCGTTGGATAAATATATCGGTTTTCAATGGTCTTTAACGAACACATGAGCACATTTGCAATGGATAGTATCCGTTTCTCATCCATTGATAATTCCAATAGATTACAACAGACTTCTGGTCGTTGATAACTTCCCAATCTTTGTTACAATCCGTTATAAATGTTATCAACAAACGGATTCGTTGATCTGTCTATTGATAACCATCTGTTTTTTTTGTAGTGGTTGTATTTTCATGATTTTGTGTTAACCAGATTCATATTAATATTCATTTGTTTGTTCTATTCTAATTTGAATTTTTATTATGTTGTTTCATTGCCTTTCTTGCTGAGAAAAAGGAACAGTTTGATTATATATTTATCTGTCTATTTGCAAATCATTGTTGCCTCATTGTCTTTGTGTCTACTTCAAGAATTGTTATCTTTTCCAAGTTTTATTGTTGGAAATGATTGAAGAGGTTTGGTAAAAAAAAAACCCAATTTGTTTCTCACACCCGATTAGATTTGTTATATCCTTTCATGTTAGAAGTTTGGATATTGTTTTTAATTTATGAATTTAATATTTTTCTTTAAAAAAATTATGTATGTAGTATCTCATAAAAAGATATTTATTTGTTGTATTTTTATTATCATATTAATATATTAATCATGACAAACCACCACCAACACATGTAATGAGACATAAAATCCGGAGAAAATAATACCGAGTTAATTTATTAAAATTAAGATTATATATAAGTATGATCATGATAAAGTTATTCATTCGTTTTTTGTATTTAATATTATTATTTTAATAAATATATGTATGTACTAGCTCATAATAAAATATTTATTTATCGTATTTTTATTATCATATTAATATATTAATCATGATACCACCATCACAACATATACCGAGACACAAAACAAGAAGAAAAAAATTTATCCAATTTTTATTAAAATTAAGATTATATATATGGATCATGATGTAGTTAATTACATCGTTAACGTCCTAATATTGATCGTAGATTAATTTAAATTTTAAAAAATCTTCAAAATACGCTACAAAGAATGAGTAATTTAATTATATAAAATTTTAATTATCTACCATTTAAAATAAATAATCATATATAAATAAAATTAAAATTATTCTATTTTTAAAACCCCGTGCATCCCCTTCGAAGAGTTTCATTCACACCTCTCTTCTTTCGTTTGTTGTATGGTTGAAGATTGCCTACTTCATTTCTAAAGTATTTTTTTAATGATTTCAAGCTCAAAATTAGTCAAAAGCCTTGGATTTATAGAAGGAATTTTCTTTTGCATTTACTTTTAAATGTAGAAACTACATTGAACAAGGCTGCAAAATCATCACTAATACTTGCTTACAAGATTTACGTTGTTGGTTCTATTTTAGTGGTGAATGTATGTTGTGCACATTCTCTATAATACTGGAAGATTCTTCTTTATATATGCTATTGAGGCATTTGCTTGTTTTCTTTTTCTTTTTTTTTTTGCACCAAATTGATGCAAAACGGGATTGGAAAAATCTATCTGCAAGTAGAGTATGAGTCAAAAATATTAGCCCCATTTATTGATTCCTCTTACTTTATGTTATATATTTTAGAAGAAGAATATTTAGATATAGAGCTCAATAAATCAAGTCATTTACTTTAAGAGAGTATCATTTTTTTCTCATGTTCATCGTTGAAAATCTCATTTCTCTAAAAACACCATCAATGAAGATTCAGGACACATACGTGCTCTTGATTATCCTTGAATTATTACCATAATCTTCATGGTCTACTATTCATAGTGTTGGTTAGAAACTTTATTTTCGAATATATATATATATATGGGTTTGGGGAATAGACTATGATATTAAAGGTCATGGTCAATGCTGGCAACAAACTAAGATTATTCAAGACTCATATATATTTTCTCTGAAAAATATAGTGCAAGTCAAGATGCAAATGGAGAAATGACTTGATTTGACAACCAATTTGTTGAATGGATCGTAGGGACATGCCTAAAATATAAGATATTTACAAATTCAGGACGCGGTCATATCGAGCATTGGTTGGATTTGTTGACCATAAAGAACTTTTATCGCAGCCATATTGTTATGAACATCACTACAACAACACCCACATTTGAAGAATGCCCGACACCAATGACGTGGGTTCGTTTTCATCACATCATCAAATGCAGATTTATTGAACTTTTCTAATTTCGACATTGTGAAGAAAACTCTACCTCGTTGTAACTTGAAGCAATATTCCAAATAAAATTCTTCAATCCCTTTGCCTTATGGTTCTTCTTGAGGTTAGAGATGATATGCCGCAAACACATGCGATGCTCCACTTTAGGCAATTCTCGTTCAACGACATGTAATAAACCCTACAATAGATTACAAACGAGATTAATCATAACCACTGAAACAAGATACAATAAAAAATTAAATATTTACTTTTTGCTTATCAGAAATGATTGTTAAACCTTCTCCTGAACCGAGATTCAAATCACTTTTAAGCTTCGTTATAAACCACAACCAATTCTCGGTATTCTCCACTTGTAAAACAGCCCACACAATAGGATATATTTGATCGTTTTCATCTCGACCAACAGCGACCAAAATCTGACCTTTACTAACCGTTTTTATGAAACAACCATCCAACCCGATTATAGGTCTGCAGTTAGCTTTCCAAGAGACTCGCAAAACATCAAAACATACATAAAAACGATCGAAGATGTCATTTCCTAACCCATCTCCAATGGTTTGCACTTCAACAGATGAACTTGGATTTGAGTTTTTAATTTCATTCACGTAATCCCAAAGTCGAGCAAATTGCCCATCGTTTTCCAACTGAATTTTTTCTAAAGCTTGTTTCTTCGCTTTCTGACACTTATTCATTGATGCTAACAAATTGTATTTCTCTTTAATTGTTTGTTGCATCTTTGTTGGCTTCATACCAGGATTCTTTCGTAAATCATCTTCAAATAATTTCGCAATCAAAGGCGCTTTTAACAACTTACATTCGCCTTTTGGTTCACATGTATGTTCCGATACATATGATTTTATCGTCCAAGCATCTTCATTCATGGAACAATACACTCGCCAGTTACATCCTGACTCGCAACATACATCACTAATTGCATCATCGTCCCATCGATTAAAACATACATTTTTTCCCGTATTCAAAACTAAGTCTATCACAGCATTCTTAAAATCTTCACCCGTTTTGAATATTTGCCCTAAACTAAGCTCAAATGATCCACATATCAAATATCTCTCCGTAATACTTGAATTGAAGATAGACAATTCCATTTCATCTTCACTATTAAACAATTCAAGATTCAGTTCTCCATCGCTATCACAACATGCTTCATCGCAAAAATTTGTTAATTCCATCTCAACACGAGTATCACATTTTTCTGCGTAACCTTCATCATCAATGGAGACACTGCATCGTTTGAAATATAAAATCATCAACCGACTATCAACTAACTAACCAACACGACCACAAATTCATCTCTATTATCAATTTACCAATCAACACTATTACGAATTCGTCCCTACGACCACGATTCATCCATATTATCAACTAACCAATCAATACGGTTACGAATTCATCCCTATAGCCACGATTCATCCATATTCTCAACTAACCGATCAATACAGCCACGAATTCAGAAAGTTACCTTGAATATTGACA
>CM071863.1:55968276-55978741 GCA_036759665.1 Gynandropsis gynandra
AATGACCCACTCACACCACTAATCCACTAACAAATAAACTTGAGGTGAATAAAAAATTACATTATAAAATTAGGGTTTTAGTATTTGGTTAATATTTGGTAAACCAAAACTTCAATAAACCGGATCGGTTTAATATTTGGTAAACCGAATTAAATTTAATTTCAATTTGTGTCGGTTCGGGTCAAAATTGGGTATAAAATTAGATTAAAATTGATTTTTTTGTTAGGGTTTGAGGTAAAAACTGTTAAATTTAACAGAAATTTAGACAGAGGGAGAAATAGGCTTAATTAAAAAACTTGAAGGGGGAATAGGGGTGAGGGTGATAGATGAGGGGGGAATAAGATGAATGTGATACATGAGGGGGGAATAGGCAAAGTACGCAAAGTTTGGGTGGGAATAGGAGTTTTACCCTAATATTATTTATTTGCTAATAAATTTTTCTAAGTTGTAGATATTGTTGGACTTCTAATCGTTATGCAAGAATTAGATTCCTCTTATGAAAAAATTGAAATTCGTAGTCATTGAATATGTAAATATTTATTATTTTTGCTCAATTAACCTATTATGTAATTTTTTCTACAATAATTTGCTCACCTTCTTTGAAAAATTTTAAATACAAAAAAATATGTCGTAAAAATATTGATATGAGATGGACTTGCCATGCATTTTTGTTGAAATATTATTCAAATGAATGTCAGGAAAACAATCATGACCGTAATACAAGTTATTTTCATTATGATCAACAATATCAAAAAATAAATTAATATTTATATTAATTTATATGTTTTCATATTATAGAATAATTATCCTATGTAAATGTATCAATAAAGTTTGTTAATACTTTGACCGTTCTGTTCCACAAACATTTACACCAATCAAAATCTAAACACAATAAAAAAAATTCAAACATAAGTAAGTTTTGAAGATTCTTAAATTATATTTACCTCCATAATTATTTTTAATCGTGTTACAAATTAAATTTAAGATCTTAAAAAATTATCCAAGTATGGATAGAAAAACAATCATACGAAAAACTCATGTCTATATCATGCAATCACTTTTTTCGACAAATTACGTTTTAAAATTTCTAAGATATAGTGAACAAATTGCAGTGTTAGTATAAATCCATTGGTTAAATTTTAAAATAAAAAATTAGAAATTATATGTTTGTATTGGCTGATACATGTATCAAATATCATTACAATATTTGAATAAATGAATTATATATAATATTTTAAAAATATAAACTTTAGTTATCACAAAATCGTACGACGCGCGAATACCATCTAATTATTAATTAATAATATATGTTGAATTTCATGGGTATAAAATATAAACGATAAAGAATGAAAATGCATTATCATATTTACGTATTTAAACTAAATAGTTATTAACAAATATTTTAAACTACATGTTTTAAGAATAAGTTTTAAACTATTATTATTTTATTTTAAACTAAATAGTTATTTTATATTATTGGTCGACCTATGACTGAAGCAAGATTTCTCAAATTGTTTGTTAAACCCCACACAATATTTTTAATAATAATAATTAAAGAAAAACTCAACTTTGATTGCAACACTTTTACAACAAAAAGATTCTCTTTTTCAGAAAAAAATCTGAGAAAAAAGGATCTTCATTTTTTCTTGTGCTCATAAATGTAGCAAACTTAAAGCAGTAAAAGACAAGCAAAGACAACTATAGAACTATTTTCCCGACTTCCATAAATATTCAAGAGCATCTCATTACTTGAATAGCAAGCAAGACAGAGACCTAAGTTGCTCTGTTCTTCTTCTTCTTTCTTCGCTGGTACACCAATAAATTTGTCTCTTTGTGAGTCTCCTTCTTCTTCTCATTTGTTTCACCCTCAGCAACATTGCCTGCTTCTTCACTTACCATACCCTTTTCATTGTCTTCCTCTGCTTTCTTCTCAAGCTCCTCCTTTTGTTTCATGATCAAATTCTCCATCTCTGTCACCTCTTCCTCTGAAAAAGCTCGAAGAATCTCCGATGGCATGGCTGCTGGGTCAAGCTCCAAAAACCCTGTAGGAGCATTCACAGCTTCTTCACCAGTAAGCAAGTGAGAAGCCACTTGATGTGAGAACCGAAATAGTTCATTCTTAGGATATGTTTTAGCTGAATTTGCATTTGGGTGGCGACGAAAGATTGTTCGAAAGCCACAAACTTTAACGAGGGGTGAAACCGTCACCCCTCGTGTTTCATCGAAATCTTCCAACACTTGAACCATGTCATACTTTTTCACAACTTCATCAGGAGTTGTAAAATCCCAATCAGGTGACCAGTTTCTGTATAAAGCCCAAACTTCTCCCTTTTTAGGATAGATTTGGACTATTGCTTTTGCACCTTTTGTCCATTCTACCTTGTGGGAGAAACAATTGAGAGAATCATTAGTCTTGCGCTTCCCTATGTAGAAATTTCCACTTGTCTTGTAAAACCCTGATTCAATCCAGTCCATTGGACCTAACTCTTCATTGCTTTTGGTGTTTAGCCAAGAAATAGACAACTTGAAAGGTTTCACAGACACAACACTATGGATCATTGCATAGAAACGCGGCATACCATCAGAATCATCATAAGCAGCCCATACCTCATTTTCTTTGAATGATGCCTCTGTTCGATCGGCGTCAAAGTTGTAGAAATCAGGGTCAGGAACAGTCATTGTTAGCTCATTAGGCTCCATTTCCTTAGGCAACACATTAGCAGAATCTGGCAAAGACGATTCGCCAACAACCTTCTTGTTCTTACATTCTTCCTCTGCTATGCTTTTTTCAGTCTTTTTCTTAGACAATGGTGCTTCAGCAATAACATTGCTTCCACTGACAAAATGATTCCCTCCATGATTTTGCTTGATCACCATCTTCGCTTTTCCAACTAATGCATTTCGAAGCTTTGCAGGAAAACACACAAGATTAACCGCGGTGCCTACAGGAACCTGCATAGATTGAAGTTGGTGAAGATGACTTCGAGCTCTTTGGGAAGGTTGAATTGGGTTACTTCCTTTACCACCAGGCATTCTTAGTTGGGTTGAAGAGCCTCGAACTCTCATGAGCGATGCATTTACATCAACTCCAAGTGGTCGTGCAACAGAAGTTCTACTTAACTGAGCAAAAATACTCGAATCGCTTGAGGAATGTCGATCTGATGCACTTTGTCTAGCACCATTTGCCACAAAATGAACAGGAGAAAAGAGTGAGGACTGACCACAAGAAGCACCAGGTTTTGTTAGCAATCTGGATGGAATGGCTCTTCTGCTATGCTGTTTACCAGAATCCCATAGACCGCCAGAATCCATTGGTGGCGGCGGAACCTCAATAGCTTCAAAAGGCTTTTCACAATGAGGACAAAATATACTTTTGTTTCTATAAGCCGTCAAGTATTCGTACTTTATGCAACAGGAGTTGCACATCGCCCAAAATGTATCTTTGTTTCGAGGAGGAACGGAGAATAGAGAAGAACGATAAGCTTGATTTTCTGTTTCAGCTGAACTTGAGAGGCTTCTGAACTCATGCAACCCAATTGGGATTCGAGGAGTATGTCTCGGTTGGAACCCGCGTCTTCGATCATAAGCTTGCTTCCTGCTTTGACTGCACAACACATTCCAAGCTTCAGACAAAAGCTTAAATGCTCCATCGGAACCTGGTGCTTTGTGTTGGTCTGAGAGGAGAGCAAGAGCTAATCTTCTATAACCACTACGGATTGCTTCACTATCAACTGTTGGCTCCACTCCTACTACAGCATACCAATCCACTTCACCATTGATTAGCTTTTTTCCAGATAAATTCACATCAATACTTGCCATAAGGCAATCAAGGCCAGATAGTAACGGATGAAGACTTTTTGCCTTGGAAGCAGATTCTTTGGCTCCCACAAGGTCTCCCTCTTTGATCTTCTCCTCAGCAATATGTTTCGCCTTAATGGCTTCTGCTATTCGACGTTCCATATTTTTTCTCCTTTGCTTGTCTCTCTAGGTTCTTTATCAAATCACAATGAAGATATCGTTGAAAGATCTTTTCAACGATCGCTTTCTATTCAGATTCTGCAAGGAAAGGAAACAAGATTAATGGTCACATACTGAATCTAAATAACCAAAGAGGCAACCGGAAAAAACATTCTACAAGCATGTATGTTGAACAAGTCAATATTTCTCATTTAGATCATCGATATCGTAGCCTCCAGAAGGAATTTTAACATCTTAACACGAATGACTCCGTAAACCCAACTTCCATAACAAGCAAATGAACTGAGAAGACAGAAAAAATACCGGATAACGATTTTGCAAGAGAAACCACATTAAGGAAACAAAATGTACGCGAAATATGCGATGAAGAAACCAAAATAAGGAAATAAGGATCATGAGAAATCTTTTTAGTTAGACAAGTTAACAATAAACTAGGTGATTGATTGCATTTAAAGATGAATTTCAAACATCCTAACATTGCTTGTAAAGCCTATAATGCAAACAATGAATGGCATATAACGAACATTATAACTTAATAACAGCAGAATTTGATTCCTTTTCAAGAGGTATATTAGCATGCACAAATTAAATAAGATCAAAGCGGAATTATGCTTTATAAAACAACTATGCTTGTGTTGTTTAACAAGACTAGACATGTGAACAAAAAAGGCTCTAACAATGAAGGTGGAAAGCATATCATGTTTAAACAACACAAATCAAAGGGTATGAAGTGGATTATTTCCATAAGATTTCATCCATCTACGCAACGAACGGCTGAAACAAGCGAACAACAAGCTATAGTTTAAGTATCAGCCTTCGCGCCAAAAATATGAGACTGGTTGCGCGGTAAACAAAACGTAACGCAGAAGAAACGAAACCACAAAACAAATATGTGAAAAGATATGTTTGATTCTTCAAAACTTGGTGGAAAATTTGAGAACTGAAGGCAAATAATGATTTCCTAAAACATGAGCTACCAAAACAAGGAAAAACGAGATAACGACACTATATTTGAACATACGTATTTGCGCGCGAAAGATCGTTGGTAAATAGCATGCGAAAACTCATGATCTAAGAAGAAACTTGTGAATCAGAGGGGATTTTCCTAATTTTCACCTCATTATGTCATCAATTCACTAGTGATTTACTTTTCTTTGGCCCCAAGTATACTTCAACAACGATAATCAATAAACATCTTCACTACACAACCCAGAAAACAAAAGGGAAATACAACAAGAATGCCCTAATTTGATCTCCAAACAAAATTTCAGACGAAGAAAACAGCACACAACCTCGACCCACTTGACAAGTTGGCTTAAAATTTCAAGGGGAATGAAAAATATCAGTGAAGAAGATGAAAATTAGAGCACCCAAATGATCAATTCGACTTCTGTGGCTCATAAACCCTTTGTTTCCGTCAATCAATGCCAGTCTCTGGAGAATCCAAAATTCAGGTAATGCCAAAAACACCATGCATAAAGAACAATTTTAGGACAACGACAATAAAACATGAATAAAGTGCATAACACACTGAAATGTAACGCAAAACTCAAGGAATATACCTATGCCGTTTGAGAAATTCAGAAATTCACAGGGACTCCATTGTCAAACACCTTCAAAGCTCTCTCTCGTCTTTTTTGTTTTCTCTTTCTCCCACCTAGATTAGGAGAAGGAGAAAATTATAATCTCAAGTGATGAAAAAATAAGAGAGTAATTACGAATTTATAGAACCTCAAAACCATACAATGTTCAACATTTGGCAGTCTATTTTATATGGTAATATATAACATTTATCATTTATTTATTTATATGGCAAAACAATTATGTTTTTGGCCCTAAATTCATGAATAAATAAGAGATATTATTTATGCATAATTAATTGGTTACCGACGGCTATTGGATACAATTGTATTCACTTTTATATAAATCAAAATTGTATAACGCAGAGAGGAAATTATTTTACGTGGAACAGTGGACCGGCATTTTCCTGTAACGGGCATAAATGTTTTTTCCTAATTTTTATTTTATTTTTCTCAAATTGAGCATAAATATTTTTGTTAGATTTTGTTTCTCTATTTGAGTTATTTACTGTTATTTTAATTCTCTTAGATTTTCTTGTTGTGGGTAAGAAAAAAAAAATCAATGAACCCTTAGGAATGCGGACCTTTCTTAAATAGAAAAATATTTTAATTTTGTTTTCCAAAAGAAGAAAGATTTATCCAAATAAGCAAACGGAAGCATTGATCTTTGACATATTTATCTTTTTTTTTTAAATATATTTCGATTCACTTCATACGTGCATATTTCTGTGATTATGGACAGAAATGAACGAAAAAAGTGCACATATTTTCATCTTAAATGAAATACTATAATATTTCGATTGCGTGGTTACCACGCTTCTATATTCCTCAACAAGGGTGTTCCCTTGACGTACATGAAACCCATGAAGCCACGCAGAGAGAGAGAGAGAGAGAGGCACCCCAAGGTTCGATAGACCACACTCAAACTCAACATAATAGTAACCGCAACCACACTTGGCTCGAACATGATCCCACACGCTTAAAGAACCAAGGACAGACCAGCGACTCGGTTCACCTGGACAGGACGCGCTGGTTTGAAAGCTCTTCAACCTGAATAGGTGGGCGACTAACCCCGGGCCCATTTGAAAGGTCACGACTTAGATTTTCCCGGGCCACTCTATGGCTTATAGATTAAGAGTTCAGGCATATCTGAACCAAACCTGAATCGCCTCACACGAATAATAAAAATCATTACCCGAGGGTAGATTTTACCGAGCCAGTCTATGGCATATAGGTTAGGGGTAGACAGACAACTACGGATACCCATGAAATAATGGAAATCAGACCCCGAACCTTAATCCGTTTTGCACGGATAACAAAAATCATTACCCGAACTCAATCTGCAAAATGCAAGTAGAGATAGTCCAAAGGCCAACATCACTTGCAGGATCGACATTGCCAATGGTGGCGGAAGTACAAGTTTCCTGGAGCAGAGGAAGTAGGCATATTCACTTGTTAGCATCAAGGGCATATTATGCGTGTGTACATATGAAGGTTATGTTATATGTACTCGGAGAAGCAATCGCCCACAACACGGCCGAGAAATTGAAGGTGTTGGTCATCAAGACCGAACAAATATATGCCAGAAATTGGCTTTTCCCAATACCTGCAATAAGATGAAAGTTTATCCTATACACAACGTTCTCCTTTCTCGAGTTTTGAGGTGTCGAAGAAAACGATTCTTTGATGGTTTCATCAACATTGACTACGGAAGCATTTCTTAATTTCCACAGAATGAAAACAGATATAATAGGAATGATGTAACAACCCCGACCCCTTCACGGGTATCACCTATGGAATATTTTATCTTACACATCACCCTCTCCCATATGTTTTATCTTGACTCACACGTGTACGAATTATTTCCCAATAGGTCACTCATACTGAGAGTTTCTCCAAGAGGGTCACCAAAAAATAAGGTGGGTCATGATGTAATAGATACTCGAATCAATTCTTTTAAAAAATCCTCCAACTAACCCTACACACATGATCTCAAAACCCGGTATGTCACATAAGAGAACCAGAACAGCCATAGAGTAAACCTGACTCGAGATAGCTCAGTAAAATCCAGAAAACCCTGTCTGGATCCCGTAACATGGCCACGACTATCTGGAAAGGCCTGGATGCATGAAACCAGCGCTGCAGCGTTATAATAGGTTTCGCCATCTGATCCCAAAAAATGGCAACGAATAAATACATGATTGAAACCGTTGATTTCTGTAGAAAATGATAGAAGGCAAAAACTCTACATTTGCTGAAGAAATCAATTATTTTAGAAACCAAAATCCAACTTCGTAAAGCCTCAGCCACATCTGGATGAAAAATAAAATACTCACCAATAATAGAAACCAGCGATGAAATCACACAAGGCAACAAACCCTTGAACGTGCGGGAATTTCAAGTCTCGGCTTAGCGTCTTCATTGCTAAATTCTCTTATATGTAAGTTACCTAATCAGCATTCAAAAAGAATAATTGTTGGCAGACATTCCAGAATCATTCCTCATCATAACTGTGATAGTAAAAAAACATCTACTTAATTTATTTAACTTCTCGTAAGTGAATTTCAGCATATTAATATATACAATACTTCGCCGGGATATCAACATACAGCACATGCATTAGATATAATATCGATAATATATCCGTTTACTAATTCAATGTACATCGTATATTTCAACTCGGTGAAGAAAATCACATAAATGAATACTTATACTAAAGTTATATCCCCAACATTCTTCTCTAATTCAAACTTTATGAATATAAGGTCTAAAACACTTAGGTTACACGTACAATATATAATAAGAAGTCCAGTTCCAATGCCTTTTGCCAACAACTTAGTAAACTTGGGAGCACAATAGGATGTTTAATTAGAATGAATATCAGATAAGTTAACATCTAACACATACATTTTTACGTTACTTTAAAAATAGTGTCATTGTTATATGTTCTTACCTGAATGTACACAGGAGAGTTTTGTGTTATCGTCACAATTGAAATATGAAATTAATGTGATCATTTTCACAGGTGTAATTCTGAAGTTTTTGCTCAATAATTCAGTTAAGTTTGGAAAAAGAGCAACAAGAAATAGATAATAGTTAGGCATAAACCTTAAAAAGGGAATTACATAGATGTATATTATTTTCATTCCATTTTACAGTTGGGACATAGAACCTCTTAGGTGTTAAGTTTCTAATTATCTCTTATCGGATGCTAAAAAAATTAATGTAAAACATTTATACCGTATCTGGATAAGAAATTAACGTAGAATGCATGCGTTGAATCTTAAACGAATACCCCAAATTATGTAATTGTAAGGCAAAACATCAATTTCGTTCCAAGTGACACGTGTGAAAAGAAAATGCATTTCACGTAGCAAATCAATATGTAACATCCACACCTGACTAAGGTAGCAAATTAATAACACATAAATTATATATCAACTTATTCTAGCAAATCACATAAACTATTTGCTCATACTATCTTCAAAACTGGACTTTAATAATGGTAAAACATAAAATCCATAACGTTTCGACAACAGTAGACTACATTTGTGTATGCGCTTAAATCTCTCCCAAGTGAAGTTCCACAAGTTCAGGCATAACATCAAGACAATACTCAGGTAGCAAATCAACATATTTTAGGCATTATATAAACCATTTTCTCTCTTTCTAGCACCCAAAACATCCTTTTCTTAATCCAAAATCTGTTGAAATTTCAGGCAAAAGCTTCATAATCAAATTTGTAAAAAGTACACAACAATTTTTCTGTATCAAACTTGTGACAGTAGCTGCATTTTGTGTACGTCCACAACTCTATTCTAAATTTAATTTCAGTTTAGCAATCATATGTTATGTATCAACACACTTAAATCACGTTCAATACTCATTAATACTATGTCATAACTCATAAGGTTTACCTAATTATCTAAAACTCCATAAATCCTTCTTATACTCAGCATTTCACCAATCATGTAGTGTATCCAGTAGCATATCTATCCAGTATGCTTGGAACTAAATCATCACAACCCTTTTCATCATTTTCAACATCTGACCACACAGAATCATAAGAATTTCCCAAAACATACAAAACCCTAGTATGAAAAAATTGTAAACCCACTCTGAAATCAGTGATACCGAGAGAACGATCGTACCATTAAAAGGGGAACTTGGAAACAGACCAGTGAAGACGATCCAGAAAACGTCATAACCGACAACGACAAGAAGCACAACCCAGGATGGCGAGACAAAGCCGACGGCGTCGTTGAGGTGCTTAACGAGGCCGAGAACGGCAATCTGTCTCTGGTCGTAAACGACGGCAGCCTTGATTGCCGGGGATATGGAGTCGCCGAAGAGATTGGACCCACGTCGCGTACACGTAGACTAGCCATCGGACGTAGACCAGAGAGCCGCGACTGTGCGATGTCATCGAAAATTTAACTTTGTTTTTATTCTTTTTGTTTAGTTAATTAAAATTTATAAATTCCGCGTGAAATGTTCATTTATTTGCAAATAGATAGTCATGTGCTTTATTTAATAAAATTTTAAGTCATGGAATAAATAAAAAAACCTGAAAAATATCTTTTTAATAAAATTTAATGTTTTATTTGTAATTTTATACAAAAAACTCGTAAATCCTAATGGTAACTTCAAAAATACTCCGTAGGCTAAAACACTTCAAAAATACCCTTTCCGGAAAAGAAAATATTTCTAACTTTAAAAGTACCCGTATAAATATTGATATTCCCAAAATACCCCTGCGACTTTACGACCCAGTGACCCAGTTTGACCCTGCGACCCTTGTCCCTCTGCGACCATTGTTCCTCTGCGACCCTTGTTCCTCTGTGACCCTTGGACCCCTGCGACCCTTGTCCCTCTTCGACCCTTGTTCCTCTGCGACCCTTGGACCC
>CM071863.1:55991782-56033877 GCA_036759665.1 Gynandropsis gynandra
GGACAAGGCATTTTGCTACGAGCGGACTCGACTCTACAGCTTCACGCATGGTGTGATTCGGACTGGGCGGGTTGTCCTTTATCGCGACGATCGTTAACGGGTTGGTTCATTCATCTCGGAGATTCTCCAATCTCCTGGAAGACTAAGAAACAAAATATTGTTTCTCGTTCATCGGCAGAAGCGGAATATCGGGCTATGGCAATGACGACAAGCGAACTAGTTTGGATCAAGGCGTTACTTCGCGACATGGGTGTCTCTCACTCCCAGCCCACTCATTTGTATTGTGATAGTCAGACGGCTCTTCACATTACGGCTAATCCGGTTTTCCACGAACGCACAAAGCACATTGAAGTGGATTTTCATTTCGTCCGCGACGCTTTCCTTGACGGCTTGATACAACCAAGACATGTCTCCACGCACGTGCAACTCGCCGATATATTCACCAAAGCTCTTGGTCAACGAGAATTCGATGACTTCTTGCACAAGTTGGGCGTTTTGGATTTGCACGCACCAACTTGAGGGGTGTTACGGGATATGATTGCATGATTGCGGGATATGATTGAGGGATGATTGCGGGATATGATTCAATATATCTTTCCTTCTCTACCGTTACGTTTACAATCTTGTACTTATATATGTGTTCTCTTGTAAAGTGAAATCACACAGAAATTTATGAAACTATTCCTTCGAATATTGCGTTCGTGATAGAGGCAGCGGCCAGATCGAAGGATCAATGACCGGCGGACATCAGCTGGAAGACGGTGGACGATGCAGAGGAAGACCAGCACCCGACGGCGACGTGCACAGAGGAGGACCAGCACCCGACGACGACGTGCACAGAGGAGGACCAGCAACCCGGTGGTTAGAAGAGATGAGAAGAAGAGAGAAAAAGCCTGAAATGAGAGAAGTAGACAAAAACAAAGAAATAGAGAAGTCTTGCAGAGAGGAAGGAGGCGTTGCCTGCAGAAAAAAAAAAAAAGAGAAAATTAGGGTTTTCTATTAAAATTTCGGTTAGACAAAATAAAAGAAAAAGTTCAATAAAAAAATTATTCATTTCTAAAAGATCACATTTCAACATAATATTTAGATTTAATAATTATATAAAGAAATAAAACAATTAAAATTAATTCAAAAAATGTAAAACATTTGAGTAAATTTTTTTAAAAATTTAAATTAAATCACTAAAGCTTATAAAATATTGTTGTAGTTTTTTAAAAAATGGAAATTGATTTAAGTTTGTAAATTTAGATACATTTTTTAAAATATTATTATTTTTTTTAAAACCCTTAAAATATACAAATTATAAAAATTAAATTAATCTAAAATAAAACATATAAATATATGAATACATATTCAGTAATATTTTTATAAATGAAAAATTTAATTAATATCAACCCAACAATACTATATGAAGATAATGCCGCTTCCGTTGCTCAAACAAAGGAAGGATATATCAAAAGTCACAGAACAAAGCATATACCTCCAAAATTTTCCACGTATACACAAGAGCTCGAGAAGAAGAAAGAAGTTGATATTCAATACATCCGATCATGCGAAAATGTAGCCGATTTATTCACAAAAGCGCTCCCTACTTTAGCATTGAGAAAACACATTCAAAATATCGAGATGCGTCACCTCCGAAGCTTATGATTAAACAAAAGGTTGACAAATCGAGGAGGAGTTTGTATAACTGTACTCTTTTTCTCTCATCATGGTTTTTATCCCAATGGGTTTTTCCATGATAAGATTTTTAACGAGACAGTCAATAGACATTTAAGGAGAAGTGTTAAGTTATAAATGTCTTATGGGCCATAGCCCATATATTATATTTATCATTAAATATTAAGTGTATTTTGTAAAATGTTAGAGACAAAACAAGACAACAATACACAAAGTAAAAACACCATTTGCTTCTTCTCTCTCTACGGTTCAAGCTCTTTCTCTTTGTAAATTTTTTTTTACCTTTCTCTCTTCATTTCTTTTATTATATATATTATTATAATATATATACATATATACATATATAATATATGTGTATAATTTTTACTTTGTATACTTTTACCCTGGTATTATATCAATATATACATAATACATAATATATGCATATGTATATATATTATAATATTATTATATATATATATATATATATATGTTTTACTAATATTATACATGTAATATATATGTTTTATATCCTAATATAATTAGATATATATCAAATTAATATTTTAACACGTACAGTTATAGGTTTTTTTGTTTAAAAAATATTGAAAAAAATTATATATAGACCACATGGAATATATATCCCGGTCATAATATATATTATACTATATGATTATGCGGACTCAGTCATCAATCAATAATATTAATAGTTTATGAATATTTATCTGTTATTTATTCTTGTTATAAGGATGGCTATGCCACCATTTTTTACGTCATATTTTATTTGTTAATTATTATATTTTATGTGGAGGATGAAACCTCATAATTTATTTAATTTATTGTTGTTATACGGATGGCCGAGCCACCAATTTTTTGTTATATTTTCTTTTTGTTAATTGTTTTATTTATTTATGTGGAGGATGAAAAAAGTTTCACTTCATAATTTATTTAAATTATGTTTTTCATTATTTAAATGTTAATTGATTAAATAAATCTAAAAATAAAATATCTATAAATATAAATGGACCTAACACATGAATTGTTATATAATAATTTATTTAATTTTGTTTTTAATTGTCATAACTTATATTTGTTTATTTTTTCTCATCAATGATAACAGATTTTCATGTCGAATTTGGTGAATCTCAAAATCACAGCACTAGATGCCTCTGGAAAAAACTATATGACGTGGGCATTTGATGCTAAAGTGCATCTAAAGGGCAAAAAGCTTATTGCCACGATTGATAAAGATAATAATTCATCAGAATAGGAAAAGGCAAAAGCCATGATATTTTTACGTCATCATATTGCTGATGGATTAAAAAATGAGTATCGAACAAAAGAAGATCCTGCAGATTTGTGGGAATCTCTTAAAGATCGATTTGATCACCAAAAATATGTGATACTCCCAAAGGAAAAGAATGATTGGCTGAATCTAAGATTCCAGGATTATAAATCCGTCGATAAATATCATTCTGCAATGTTCGAAATAATCTCCAGGATGGAATTATGTGGAGAAAAGATGATTATGATAAGTTGGAAAAAACATTATCGACGTTCCATGTTGATAAAGTAATTTTACAACAACAATACCGCGCGAAGGATTTTAAGACCTATCGCGAATTGTTACAACTTCTCCTCGTTGCAGAACAACAGAACGAGCTATTAATGAAAAATCATCATGCTCGTCCCTCTGGTTCTGCACCATTTTATGAAACAAATGCAACTTCTTCAAATTATAACCATTGGCATGACCGTGGGCGGGGATATATACGTGGTCGTGGACGTGGTCGCGGTCATGGAAATGGATATGGTAGAGGTCGGAGTAATCCACCAAATAATTTCCGTCATGGAGAAAATAAAAGGAAAGATTATCGAAGTGAATGAAAATGAAAACGTGACTAAAAGGCGAAAAGATACAATATGTCATCGATGTGGTATGAATGGACATTGGTCCCAAGTATGCCGAACACCAAGACATTTTGTTGATTTATACCAGAAGTCACTGACAGATAAAGGCAAAAATGTTCAAACGAATTTTGTCTCAAATGATCTCGATGATCTCCTGGATAACGACAAGGTTGGGATGCACCTTGACATTGCAGACTTTATGTATCAACCTGATAATGAAAATGAGAAAAGAGAATGAGATTTCGACATGAATTTCTTTGTTATCATTATCTCGTTTTTAAGACTTAGCTTGTTATTTTTTAGTGTATTTTTCAGACATGGATTTCTTTGTTATCATTATCTCGTTTTTAAGACTTAGCTTGCTATTTTTTAATGTATTTTTCCTTTCGCTATTTAGTTTTTTAAAAGTTTTTTTAGATTATCTTTTGTTGTAATATTTTGTTTACATTGTTATATATTATATGCAAAGTTTGCTTCATATTTTCAGGTTCATCTATATCTTTATCGGATCAAAGTAATACAAAATATGTCACCATCAAACATCAATGATGGAGACATATGTCAAGCCGATTGTGCTACGACACATACAATATTGAAAGATAGAAAATATTTCTCCAAGTTGAGAATACATGAATCCAGTGTTAATACAATATCTGGAAATGCAAAAATAATTAAGGGATGTGGAGAAACAAATTTTATAATGTCCAGAGGGACAAAATTTATCCTCCAAGATGCATTATTCTCTCCATAATCCCAAAGAAACTTATTAAGTTTCAAAGATATTTGCCAAAATGGCTATCATGTTAAGACCGTGAATGATAAAAATCGTGAATATCTTTATATCACGACAATGGTTTCTAAAAAGAAACATATTGTGGAAATTTTACCAGCTTTATCCTCTGGACTATATTTCACAAAGATAAGAATGGTGGAAACATATGCCATATTCACCCCAAGATATGAAGACATGTTTAAGATTTGGCATGATCGATTGGGTCACCCTTGTTCAATAATGATGTTAAAAATTATTCAAAATTCCAATGGTCATCAATTAAAACATGAGAAGATATTTCAATCTCATGAAATTGCATGCAGTGCTTGTTCTCAAGGAAAATTAATAATAAGACCATCATCTGTCAAAGTTGGACATGAATCACCATCGTTTTTAGAACGATTACATGGGGATATATGTGGACCTATACATCCATCAAGTGGACCATTTCGATACTTTATGGTATTGATCGATGCTTCTAGCAGATGGTCACACGTTTGCTTATTACACTACTAGAAAATTCAAGATTAGGGACCGAATTTAGGAACAGATTATACACGGATTAGGGACGAAAAATGAAATCCGTGCTTGATAACGCTGGTGAATTCACTTCTCAAGCATTCAATGACTATTGTGCATCGATTGGTATTGAGATTGAACATCTCGTACCACATGTTCATACACAAAATGGTATGGCAGAGTCATTGATTAAACGTCTCCAACTTATTGCTCGGCCATTTCTAATGAAAACGAAACTTCCAGTTTCTGCTTGGGGGCATGCCATTTTACATGCTGCTGCACTAATTCAAATAAGGCCAAGTGCTTATCATGAATATTCTCCATAGCAGTTATCAAATGGCCAAGAACCAAATATTTCTCATCTTCGAGTATTTGGTTGTGTTGTATATGTTCCAATTGCTCCACCGCAACGAACAAAAATGGGCCCACAACGGAGATTGAGAATTTATGTTGGATATAATTCATCATCTATCATTAGATATCTTGAACCAGAAACAGGTGATGTATTCACAGCTCGTTTTGCTAATTGTCATTTTAATGAGAATGAATTCTCACCGTTAGGAGGAGGAATAAAACAAACCTCACGAGAGTTAACGTGGAAAACACAATCATTGTTATATCTTGACCCTCCTACAAAACAATGTAATTTGGAAGTACAAAAGATAATACATTTGCAAAATATTGCGAATAGACTTCCAGATGAGTTCAATAATACAGCTCGGGTTACAAAATCATATATACCGGCTGCAAATGCACATGCTCGTATAGAAATACCAAAAGGGCATACGGGTGAAAGAATTTCAAATGAGTCTACAAGACGCTTAAAGAGCGGACGACCACTTGGTTCTAAAGATAAAAATCCTCGAAAGAGAAAGAAGTTTGATAATAATGATGATTCTCAAATAATAGAGAACATTCAACAACTTAGATATGTACCTTATGGATGTGGTTGCGGCATATCTATATGGATCTTTGGATAATGATATATACATGAAAATCTGTGAAGGATTAAGAATGCCGAAAACATCAAACTCAAAACCTAAAGAAATGTGTGCAATCAAATTGCAACGATCTTTATACGGATTGAAACAATCTGGACTTATGTGGTATAATCGTCTAAGTGAATATCTATTAAAAAGGGGATTTGTGAATAACCCTATTTGTCCTTGTGTTTTTATTCAGAAAACAACAAGTGGATTTGTGATTATAGCTGTTTACGTTGATGATCTGAATATAATTGGGACCTCAAAAGAGATTGAAAATGCTCGTAATTATTTGAAAAAGGAATTTGAAATGAAAGATCTTGGACAAACAAAGTTTTGTCTTGGTTTACAGATAGAGCATCTAAAGACTGGTATATTTGTACATCAATTGAATTATACAAAGAGAGTATTAAAACGTTTTAACATGGATAAAGCAAATCCATTAAGCACTCCAATGGTAGTTAGATCTTTAAATGTTGAAAAAGATCCATTTTGTCCTTGTGAAGAAAATGAAGATATACTTGGACCAGAAGTACCATATATGAGTGCAATAGGGGCTCTCTTGTATCTAGCAAATTGCACTCGTCCTGATATAGCATTTGCTACTAATCTCTTGTCACGATACAACTCATCCCCTACACGTCGTCTTTCGATATTTACAAGGAACGATTGATTTAGGATTATTTTATCCTAGAGATTCCAAACGTGAGTTAATCGGTTTTGCAGATGCAGGTTACTTATCAGATCCTCATAAAGCTAGATCACAAACAAGATATGTTTTCACAATTGGAGGGACAATGATATCATGGCGTTCACAGAAACAAACACTAGTTGCAACATCTTCAAATCATGCTGAAGTCATAGCACTTCATGAAGCGAGTAGAGAATGTGTGTGGCTCAGAGCTTTAACTCGACACATACAAGAGACGTGCGGATTATCAACTAATATCAACCCAACAATACTATATGAAGATAATGCCGCTTTCGTTGCTCAAACAAAGGAAGGATATATCAAAAGTCACAGAACAAAGCATATACCTCCAAAATTTTCCACGTATACACAAGAGCTCGAGAAGAAGAAAGAAGTTGATATTCAATACATCCGATCATGCGAAAATGTAGCCGATTTATTCACAAAAGCGCTCCCTACTTTAGCATTGAGAAAACACATTCAAAATATCGAGATGCGTCACCTCCGAAGCTTATGATTAAACAAAAGGTTGACAAATCGAGGAGGAGTTTGTATAACTGTACTCTTTTTCTCTCATCATGGTTTTTATCCCAATGGGTTTTTCCATGATAAGATTTTTAACGAGACAGTCAATAGACATTTAAGGAGAAATGTTAAGTTATAAATGTCTTATGGGCCATAGCCCATATGTTATATTTATCATTAATATTATTGTATTTGTCTATAAATAGATATCCTTTTGTAAAATGTTAGAGACAAAACAAGACAACAATACACAAAGTAAAAACACCATTTGCTTCTTCTCTCTCTACGGTTCAAGCTCTTTCTCTTTGTAAATTTTTTTTTACCTTTCTCTCTTCATTTCTTTTATTATATATATTATTAATATATATACACATATATACATATATAATATATGTGTATAATTTTTACTTTGTATACTTTTACCCTGGTATTATATCAATATATACATAATACATAATATATGCATATGTATATATATTATAATATTATTATATATTTAACTATATATATATGTTTTACTAATATTATACATGTAATATATATGTTTTATATCCTAATATAATTAGATATATATCACATTAATGCTTAATTTTTAACAGTTATAAGCTTTTTTGTTTAAAAAATATAGATTAAATTTTTTTTATAGAATTAAAAATAAAAGGTTAAATTTTATTAAAAACCATTTTTCAAGGTTTTTTCGGTTTGTCTCTTTTTACTACAAAAGTAAATTTGAAATTTTTATAATATTTATGTGTATACTATATATTCCATTTTTTAAAATAATTAACTCACAATAACACAAAATTATTTTGTTTTATTAACACATATTTTTATTACAAAAGTAAATTTAAATTTTTTGTAATATTTATGTGTACAATTGTGTGTTTTTCGGTAATGGATAATTTTTGAAATGTGGTTTTCAATATCATGAATTTTAATTATGTCTATATATGGAGATCCCTAATTATTAATATTTAAATTATTGCTTGGTCTATTTTAAGTTATTTTTCAATCAAATATTAAAAATAATTTAGTATTTCATAAAATATAGTTTAAAAGTTATAACTTAGTATCCAATAAAAATAATAAGGGTCAAATCTAAAAAAACCCTGAAAATAGTTTTTAATAAAATTTAACCTTCTACTTTTAATTCTATAAAAAATTTCCTAAACTATGTTTTTTAAGCAAACAAAACCATGAAGATTTGCCATGGTGTTTTACTTAAAAAATATAGTTTAGGGATTTTTTTATAAAATTAAAGTAAAATGTTAAATTTTATTAAAAGCTATTTTTGAGAGTTTTTTTATCTTTTTTTATTAGGGTCGAAAGCGTGTGAGCAACCAAATTTGATCATTATCTTGTAATGATTTTATTTTTATTTTTGTATAATAATTTTTATTTTTAAAATAATAAATCATTATAATCTAATCTAATTAATTGATTTAGTATCATAGTATATTTCTATAATTTTTTACAGTTTAAATTAATCTATATTACATGTTAGATATGTGTTTCTTATTATAATTCAATTTTAGTTATTTATAAATAGTTAGACATTTCTTTGATATATTTATGATTAAGTTTAATAGAATAAAAAATAGTAACTTAAAAACAATGAAAGAAAATTACCGATTTTATGAGAACAGATAAAAATTTGATAGGGAATGGACTTTCCACCAAAGGGACAACATACTGTTGTAATTGCAATTATTCAAGCAATCACAGATGTGTAATTGCAATCAATCGAGACTTGTGGTTTATGTCCAGATAACTGTTTTATAAAAATAGACAATAAAATATGATGCTCTATTTAATCAACTCGTGTTATCTAATCTATGTTTGTACGAAAAGAGATGAAAAACTCGTATTTTGCAATAAGGTCTAAGGCTAATTCGAGATTCTCATCCCACATTTGAGATTCAGCAGCTTTAACGAAGTTATAGCATTTAAATTCCCAAAAACTCGAAAGAAATCTTCCGAATTCGCTAGAAAATTCAAAGGATCAAGAAACCCCAAGAAGTCAAAGAATTGGAAAATCGGAGATGAAAGAGGAATTGGAACCTTTCTTTCTCTCATGGTTCGACGAGGGTCCAGCTAAAAAATCCTCGGAAGTGTAATCATCGCCGGTTGTGTGGTCGTGAATTGGAACCCGTCTTCCACTCATAGTTTGAAGAATGACCGACTATAATATTCTCTCGGGTATTTCATCAAACACCATGTAAAATTCAATCAGACGCCCACATAACTCAATTGTAAGCGCAAAGATAATGGCTTCCCTAATATGTGCAAAAAAGTATCCTGATTATCAGAGTTTTTGATTAATTGCATAGAATATATCTGAAGCACGAAATTTCTAAGAAGATAATAAGCATGTTTACCTCCTCGTCATGTTCTGTCCCAGAGATAGTCGTCACTCTCACAATTTTCGACGGAGACAAAAAAAACATGAGACAAATGGTAATTTTTGGAGAGTATGATCATATAGAACTCATGAAGAATATAAAAAGCCATAACTGATTTAGAAACATTCAATATAAAAATATGACAATTAATAAGTAAGAATATAGGAGAATGGTGAATGCTATATTAATTTTTTTATTAAATATAAGTATTATTAACATTTGTAAATTTAGTTTTTCAAGGGTTGGATTATAGTATTATTTTTGAACTCATAGTTTGGAAATTTTGTGATATGTTCGGATGATAATGATGGGCGACGAGTCATTTTTTAGGGTTTACTGTTTTCCTTTTCTTTATATATTTATTTGAATCATCATCTTTTATAAATAGAAACCAAAGGGTAATTATTTTTTATATGGAAAGTGTTGTATTACGAGAGTTTTTGTATTTATTTTTATTAATATCAAACTCTTATTTTGTTTTATTAATAGAAACCAGATAGTAATTAATTCTTGGGAAAACAACCTATTTCCCCTCAACTTTACCACTTTAATCCTATTCCCCGCTGAACTTTCCTACTCATCTTATTCTCCCCTAAACTATCATTATTCATCCTATTCCCTCTCTGTTAACTTTCTGTTAATTTTTCTGTATATATTTTTAAAGCAGCTTATTCCCCCCAAACTATATGATTTCCAGCCTATTCCCCCCCCCTCCCAATTCCCACCCCCCCCCCCCCCCCCCCGAACTATATGAATTCCAGCCTATTCCCACCCGAACTATATAAATTCTAGCATATTCTCCCCAAACTATATAAACCATAGCCCATTTTCCCCCAACTATATAACATATAGCCTATTTCTCTCCGAACTATATAAACTCTAGCCTATTCCCCCAAACTATATGATTTTTTTAAAAGTAACACATTTTCTTTACTTTTAATGTATCATTATATAGTTGGGGGAAATAGGCTATAGCTTATATAGTTTGGGGGAATAGGCTATAGAATTTATATAATTTGGGGGGAATGGGCTGGAATTCATATAGTTCGGGGGGGGGGGGGGTTGCTATAGTTTGAGGGAATAGGTTGTTTTAAAATATTTAACAGAAAAATTAACAGAAAGTTAACGGAGGAGAGAATAGGATGAATTTTTAAAGTTTAGGGGGGAATAGGATGAGTAATGATAGTTTGGGGGGAAATAGGATTAAAGTGCTAAAGTTCAGGGGGGAATATGTTGTTTTCCCTTAATTATTTTATTAATATTAAAATTATGATGACAAACAATACCAATTATTCAACTTGAACCTTGACACTCATTTTTCGTATTTTATCTTTTTATGATGTTGTTTGTCATCGTAAGTTTGATATTGTGAATTTAATATTTATATATGTTTTTCTATAAATATTAAAATTTACTTATTATATGTGTTTTGTTATAAAATTAAGTAGTTATAAATATTTCGAATGAAATATTTAGATTATAATTATATTAAATAAAAATATTATGTATATCCCGTTTAGCCCCCCCTAGACACCGTCTAGGCTCCAGCTAGGTGCTTTGGACGCTAAACGCTGGATGTATGTCGGCCTAGTGCCTAGCGTCTAGCGCTTTCTTAAACCTTTATATGTGAATTATCATATTTTATTAATAGAAACCAAAGAGTAACTAATTTATTTTATGGAAAATTGTGTATTATGAGAGTTTTTGTAAAATTATGACATTTAAAGCATTAAATTATAATATTTAGAACATTGATGATTTAGTGATGAGGTGGAAAAACCAAAAACGAAAATGCATGAGGAGCCATCAATTATTCATTCTCACAATCTTCGACGGAGACAAAAAAAACATGAAACAAATGGTAGTCTTTGGAGAGTAGGGTCATATAGAGTTCATGAAGAATATGAAAAGTCATTACTCATTTAGAAACATTCAATATTAAAAACGTATGAATATTAATAAGAATGTAGGAGAGTGGTGAATGATATATTAATTTTTATTAATTATAATTATTATTTAAATTTATAAATTTTGTTTTTCAGTGGTTGGATTATAGTATTATTTTTTAAACTAATAGTTTGGAAATTTTGTGCTATGTTCGGATAATAATGATGGGCGACAAGTCATTTTTTTAAGATTTACTTTTTCATTTTTTTATATATTTATTTGAATTATCATCTTTTGTTAATAGAAACCAAAGAGTAATTATTTTTTTTATGGAAAGTGTTGTATTGCGAGAGTTTTTGTATTTTGTTATATTAATATCAAACTTTTATTTTATTTTATTAATAGAAACCAAAGAGTAATTAATTCTTTTATTAATATTAAACTTACGATGACAAAAACCATCAATTATTCAACTTGAACCTAGACACTCCTTTTTTTATTTTGTTTTTTTATGATATGTTTGTCGTCGTAAGTTTGATATTGTGAATTTAATATTTATATAAATTTTTCATGTTGAAACCTAGACGAAGACATCGTCTAGGTTTCGCCTAGACGCTTTGATGTCATGTTTAGCCCGCCAAGACATCGTCTAGGTTTCACCTAGACGCTTTGGACGCGAAACTTTGGATGTCTGTCCATCTAGCGTTTTCTTAAACCTTGATATTTGAATTATCATCTTTTATTAATAGAACCAAAGAGTAATTATTATTTTTTTATGGAAAATAGTGTATTATGAGAGTTTTTGTAAAATTATAACATTTAAAGCTTTAGATTCTCATATTTACAACATTGAAAATTTACTGATAAGATGGAAGAACCAGAAAAGAGAATGCATAAGGAGCCATCAATTATTCAATTTTTAATATATTAATTTTACTCATTAATATATTAAAGTATATATAGTATCATTTTTGAACTAATAGTATGGAAATTTTGTGTTATGTTCAGATGATAATGGTGGGCGACAAGTCATTTTTTTAGGGTTTATTTTTTCTTTTCTTTATATATTTATTTGAATTATCACCTTTTTTATTAATAGAAACCAAATAGTATTTAATTTTTTTATAGAAAGTATTGTATTACAAGAGTTTTTGTATTTTGTTCTATTAATATCAAACTTTTATTTTGTTTTATTAATAGAAACCAAAGAGTAATTAATTCTTGTATTAATATCAAATTTACGACGATAAATAACATCAATTATTCAACTTGAATCTCGACGCTCATTTTTGTATTTTGTTTTTTATGATGTTGTTTGTCTTCGTAAGTTTGATATTGTGCATTTAATATTTATATATGTTTTTATATAAATACTAAAAGTTACTTATTTATATGTGTTTTGTTATAAAATTAAGTAGTTATAAATATCTCAATGAAATATTTAGATTATAATTATATTAAATAAAATTATTATATATATATATATATATTGTTTAGCCCGCCTAGAACGAAAAAAGAAAATGAATGAGGAGCCATAAATTATTCATTATCACAATCTTCGATGGAGACAAATGGTAGTTTTTGGAGAGTAGGATCATATAGAACTCATGAAGAATATGAAAGTCATCACTGATTTAGAAACATTCAATATAAAAAACGCATGAATATTAATAAATAAGAATGCAAGAGAGTGGTGAATGATATATTAATTTTTTATTAATTATAATTATTATTAACATTTATAAATTTTGTTTTTTTAATGGTTGGATTATAGTATTATTTTTTAATTAATAGTTTGGAAATTTTGTGCTATGTTCGGATGATAATGATGGGTGACAAGTCCTTTTTTTAGGGTTTACTTTTTTCTTTTTCTTTATATATTTATTTGAATTATCATCTTTTATTAATAGAAACCAAAGAGTAATTTTTTTTATGGAAATGTTGTATTACGAGAGTTTTTGTATTTATTTTATTAATATCAAACTCTTATTTTTTTTATTAATAGAAACCAAAGAGTAATTAATCCTTTTATTAATATTAAACTTACGACGACAAATAATACCAATTATTCAACTTGAACCTCGACATTCATTTTTTGCATTTTGTTGTTGTTCTATAAATAATAAAATTTACTTATTTATATGTGTTTTGTTATAAAATTAAGTAGTTAAAAAGATTTTGGAATGAAATATTTAGATTATAATTATATTAAATAAAAATATTATATATATATATATATATCAAACCTTGATATTTGAATTATCATCTTTTATTATTAGAAACAAAGAGTAATTATTTTTTTTATGGAAAGTGGTGTATTATGAGAGTTTTTGTAAAATTATAATATTTAAAGCATTAAATTCTCATATTTACAACATTGGAGATTTATTGATAAGGTGAAAGAACCAGAAAAGAGAAGGCATGAAGAGCCATCAAATATTCAATTTTTAATATATTAATTCACTAGTAAGGATCTCGCATAAGACGCATGTGGTTATATTATTTTTTACGACGTAATAATCACATTTATATTTAGATTAAAGGTTTATCTATGGAAAATGATATCTTGTATATAATTGAATAATAACAAATCTATTCAAACAAATTTATCTATATATATGTTTATATAATCATGAACTATATGTAATATAGTTTAAAGCAAAAGAAATATTTTTTAAGACATACAAATATGCTTATTACTTTCCAATTTGATCAAGTGAGTTAAATAATGATTTATATAATATTTGTGATATATTTCTAATAAGTATATGTATAAAAGATTGTGATATTTTAATGGTCATGCAATATATGGCCATATATCATGATTATAAAACAATATATAATAAAAAAATCAAATAAAAATTAGTATGGTCAAATGGTTATATATATATATATAAGTAATATACAAGTCACTAAAGATGTTAATAATTATGTTATTAGGAATCCTCCACATTCAAATACTTTAACGCTAAAACTGTGATCCAAAAGAGATGCGATTTCAGTTTATGTTTGGTAGGAATCTACCCCATCATCATTGTATCCTAAACAACCAGAAAGTTAGAAAGTTAGGCCCCGAGATAGGCATGTTTACCTGGAGCTCGACTCTAGACTCTATACGTGATGGAACGCCCACAATGTAGTGTTGCACGCTACATTCTCACAAGAAGCAACCATGTGAAACTATAGAGTCCAAGATCTGTACATACCCAAAAAAAGATATAGAAAGATCAGCAATTCAAAACAGAAATGAAAGTAATAATACATGCATGTATACCCTGCATCTAACAACTTTGGTAGGTGGCAAGAACCGCGGAGACGTGAAGAATGGTGTTTTGGATCGTAAAACTCAAACTTAGGAGGCTGCAACGAAATCATAAATGACACAATTATAGGTCATTTAAATGTTTGATGGGTCAAACTGAATCTATTGAAACAGGTTCTTAATTTCAATGATTGGTCTTACATGTTTCGTGAGAGCTAAATTTGCATAAAAACGCTCCGACTGTTCCAATGTCCTCCTAGTAGTAATTGAATAAATTGCATGTTCACTACAACATACACAACAAATTTAAGATCCGCTCATTAAAGCAAAGCCCAAAATATGGTGTAATGATAAAAAATTTTCAAAGACAGAATAATTTATATATTTGAGCATTATGTGGCAATAAAGAATAGAATATTCAGAAGTTTACGATGGTCTGATTGAAGCGAGTATAAGATGTCTCACGAATTTGGGACAATCAAGCTTTGGAGGCATCAATGGCCGACTCCATCGTCTCTGAGACAGTATTCTAGTAAATCAAGGCTTGTTGCAGTGTGTCATCGATCCATGAAGCTGTGTTTTCCATGGCCTTCGTTGCGATCTTAGCATTTGGAAGCAGATTGGGCAACAGACATTCTGAAGTGGGGGGCTGGTGGAGGTGGGAAAGCAACGAAGAGAGATTTGTGGTGTCACCAGCTTGAGAGAGAAACATGGCTTGATTTAGTGAAACCAACAATAGATTTTGAGAGTGGAGGAAGGTGGAAGCCTAAAGAAGATAAGTGATTTACGTTTCTCTCTGTTTGTTTAGAGAGCTTTCAAAACCCTACGGTTACATTTTAATTGGTTTCAGCTCTCCCTTTTGGTATTGGAATCTGAAACTCGATGATTGATTCCCTCGATCTCCACCACTGAACCCTCTTTGATCAAAACAAAATCACTCCTCACAAGCTTCTGCATCATCTTCTTCGGCTCCTTCGCCTTCACCATCGCCGTCGGATTGATTCAAACACACCCGTCTTCGCCATCCGTCGCTCGATCTCCACCACCGAACCCTCTCCGATCAAAGCAAAACCAAAAAAAAAAAATGAAACATATTATGTTTACTGATGGATGTGAAATAGGAAGGACCATTCCATGTGAATAAATATATGTGGGAGCGAAGAGAGCCTCTCAGTCGTCTTAGCCTTTCGGTCTTCCTTTTTTCTTCATCTTGACCTGTACCGAAAGATCGTGAGAGAGAAGGTAAAATGAATTCAATTTAGATTTTTTTTTTAATAAATGGAGATTGCTAAGATTGAGCGCTGAGGAATGAGAATAGCCGAAGAGCTTCTAAATTATCAGAAGTTTGATATATAAATTTTATTCATTATTAAAAATTCAGTCTATTTTTTATTCTAACCATTAAATTATTCTAACAATCGAATTTCAACAAAAAATACTAAAAGGAACAATAGTGGAAAAATAAAGTTGTACCTTTTATTTTTATTATAAACAAAAGGGGAAGCGCGAGCAAACAAACATTAAATAAAGAGACAAATGTAGGCTTATTTTGGGTCTTTTTACATGCAATAAAAAAGCGTGTGAAAGTTAAAAATGGCTGCGAGTTTTTCATCGGCAACGGATGAGATAAGATTAGATGAGTTATTTTTTCTTTAGCCCAAAAAAGTAAAAATAAAAACACAAAGAAAGAGATGCCATATGGTCGAGGTAAAAGAATTCACCCGTGCTTCTCCATTGAAAAAAAAAAGGAAGAAAAAATCTACGGTCATGGCTTCGGAATTTGTTAGTTGCCGTGACGTTTGAAGTACACTAACATTCCAAGCCCGGCTGCAAGAGCAGCCCCGGCCGCAACAGTTCTATAAGCGGCAACCCATGAGTTTGAATGCTCATAATAGTCTAGAGACCCTGAACTTGAACCTCTCTTGCCTCCTCTTCCTCTCTTGTAATCCAAATGCAATTTCAATCCCTGTAAACCACAAACACGATTTCCCCCGACGTGGAGAACTTAAGAGCATGCACATATCACTTCTCTTTACGAGGGTACACATCACAATCGACATTAAAAGATTTAGATCGGATTGAATAAGACTTTAATATTATATTAAATATAGATTTGGGCTTATTTAAATCCAAAATCTAGTTCAAAGGTGAAGATGTCCAAGACTATATTACTAAGTCTATAATTTATGTCCTAGAACAACACTATATAACAATGAGTTTTAATTGTACCTTCCAACCGATTGATTTTGCATGCTCCACAGCGGCTGAGAGATCACTATCTGATGCCAACATGACTTGGTCGTTGTCTTCATCTTCGTACTACACATTTTCTCCCTCGGGTTAACATGGAACACCTTTAAATGGCCTTAAAACTCACAAATATTCTACATTTCTTACTTAAGGATACGTACCAAGATTTGAGGCAAGTGGTCGGGATCAATGTCATCCCCCATCCTATGAAGGATTGCTGTTATAAGAGTTGTTAAGCTCTGAGTTTCTGCCATCACAAGAAGGTTTATGAATGTTGCATCCGAAATTTGGCATGTGATGTTTGAATTCATAGTACAACGACCATCATACCGCACATAAATCTATGCATCCTGCCTTTCTTATCTTGGATCTTGAAAGCAAATGTCTTGGGAAAAGAAAACGATTTTCCCGTCTCCACCTCGGAAGATAGTTTCATGGATCCCTCACTGCAAAAATGTGATAACCAAACTACATTTCATAAATAAAACATCAGCAGTCCGAAACTAAACGACCCAAGAAAGCAAATGAGAAAAACCTCCTCGTCTCATCGTCATCGTCGTTAGGAGGCAAAGCCATTGCAGAATCCCAAAACTTTTGCATCATTGAGCTTGCTGTCTCGTTACTAATTCCAGCCGTACTCCCAGCCTGATTAAAGACAATTAGTCATCAAAATATCCTCAACCAGAAATTGTTTTTGTATCAGTATATGAAGAAAGAAGATTATTCATCTTCTTGAGTTTTTCTGATGTCTGATTTAGTTCATCATCTATCTACTGTTACTTCTGAAATTAAGAAAAGAGGTCCATATACTCAACTTTTGTAATGGTGAATAGAGCTTTCGATTCATTTGAAAGAGATAGAATCTTACCGTACTAACAGCGGCATGAGTAATGTGAATTACATCAATAACGGCAACAACATCTCCGTCTGTATGAAACGGTTAATATCAAACGGTGTGCACTGAACTGAAGCAACAGTTCATCGTATTTAAGTAGCTCAATCCAGATATTACTGTTCAGTCTAATTACCTTTATCTACTACGGGAAGATGCAAAAACTTTCCATCATGCATGATATGTAAAGCATCAACAATCGGTGTGTCTATAGTCGCAGATTCTGGGTTTGATGTCATGACCTATAGAAGAATTCAAACATAAATTAATACATATTCCAGAAACCGGTGCAATATGGAAATTCCGAGAGATTCAAATATAATCACATCTTAAGGAGAAAAATCAGGTGTCCTATCAAGCTTTTAGCCATGAATACAAAATACCTTTTCCACAGTAGTTGAGTCTGGGGGAAGATTTTGAGCTATAACCCGCATCAGTATATCCTTTGATCTAACGAAATCAGACGTGGAAAGTCATAAAAGTTTACTTACAAAGTTTGAGTGCGAGCATGGTAGAGAATTTAGAGACATTTACACTCAACCAGAGAAAGAGTAACAGGTTTGTCTCCAGATAAACCGAAACAAAAAGGTCAGATAAGAGACTCACGTCAGAATTCCATGTAATTTGTTATCAACTATCACCACGGCTGAACTTGACTGAAACTCAACCATCTTCTTTGTCACTGTTAACACTGTCTCATCTAACCCAACCTTAAGAACCCTGGAAGATCGATCCGTTTTATGTTAGCTAGTTAAGTTGTGCATTACTCTCACGGAAAACGTATCCAAAAAGCAATTTGTAATATGATATGTATTCATAGAAGATATTACCTACTTTGAATTCTCTGGAATTATCGTGGAAAGCGAAGGCCTGAATATTCGTTCTCTTAGTGTCTCAATAAACGTGTTAGGGCCTGCATATATTCAGACAAAAGTCATCAGATAAAAAAATTTCTTCCAGGCAGAAAACAATTGAGCAAATATTTGTCAATAGAAGGGTCCTCAGAAATTGCTGGAAAATCAAATGGAAATGCTTAATCCAGTTTTGCAACATACCAGAGGAAGATGTTCCCCAGTTCTTCTCGACACCTTCAACAGCAGCAGCTATGGCCTTTCCCTTCTCAGATGCTCGTTCCATCCGAGCGATGGCATCATATAAACATTTTGCTATATCAAGTAGGGCAATAACTTCCCCATTCTCTACAACTGGCAAATGTCTAAATCTTCCTGCAGATTGACTTGTCCGTTAATAAAAAGACACAAAATGAAATTGAATGGTAAACTCGAAACTAAAAGAGCAAAGAAGAAATATGTTTCTCAATGTCACGGACCTTGCACCATCTTTTGCAAAGCTTCCACAGCAATAGTGTCAGAAAGAACAAAGACAGGGTTCTTGGTCATAACTTTAGACACAGGAGTTTCTTCAAGATTAATTTCCTTTGCAATAACTCTTGTTGCTATGTCCTTTAAACAAGAGAGAAGCATAAATACATGACAGCGAATTAAAATTATAAGAAGAAACAAACAAACATATTTTGCAGTAAGTTGATAATGAAACTTTACTCTGTCTGTAAGGATTCCACAAAGTAACGCATTAGAGTCAGTCAATAACAGTGCATCAACTCGACGTGCAGACATTCTTCGACAAGCCTCATGTAGAGTCGTGCTATCAGGTACTGTAAGGGCCTTTGAAAGCCGTAACCGCTTTACCGTCCTTTCTCCACTCCTCTCGCTGGTCACACTCCTGCACCAGTACACGGGTAGAAAGACATGGTATAGTCACCAGAAGAATTCCTCTGGGGGTGTGAAAATTTCATGAGAACTTGAACATGTGGAATCTACACATTACACTTCATGCATCTTTCAATATGAACAAGTCAAGCCACGATCAAAAGTTGCAAGCATCAGAAAAAAATGTGTTCCCAATTCGAACATTCAGAACCATATTTGTTAAGAAATCTTCTCAAAAAGTTGGTTTTACCGAAGAAAAGGTCTACTGAAACAATACAAGAGAAGTATCATCAAACTTTCCCTGCTTGAGCACCCTTAACTACCCCAACAAACCTGAAATCCTTAAACATTACTACCGAATATCTAGAAAGCCAAACAAAGTAAATGACTAGAGTATTCTGTAATTGATAGTTAAGCTTGAATGGGACGTTTGCAACACCTCAATTGCTTAAAATTATTTCCTTGGAAAAATGCATCTAGAAACAATCATAACAAAACTGTCTACCGTGTAAAAAAAGAACAACTAATGATAAATATACGGAAACCCTTGTCAAATTTACAAATTGATGGAACATATAGCAGCTAATAAAACGGGAAAGGAAGAGTATAAGCACAATATAGTTAAAAAATAAAATAATAAGCACAATAGACTTACATGGAGGAACGAGAATGGGTGAGGGATCTCCGGGGAGGAAGGTCTAAGCCTCCACCGTCATTTTCGGAAGCTTTCTTCCTCCCCTGGAACGAATGTCCAGAAAACGAGAGACTTTTCCTCGACGAACCACCTTGATTAGCCATCTTCGGACCTTAATAAACACGATCTCCTCCGTATGGAAATTCTGAGAGATCAGACAAACCTTACCAAAATTGGAATTCACATCTCAGAATATGACAAAAACAGAAGAATAGGTGGAGATTCTGATCGAATTCTGATAAAATTTCAACACGACCATGAACAACAAGAGATCAGCAATCCGAGAGATCCGACCGAGAAAGATAAATTATATTCAAACCTACCGAATAATTATTGCTCAATATGTAAAAGTCTTCTGATCCTGAGGAAAAGGAAAATAATCATCGAGGAACCCGAGCCCAGAGGATCGAAAAAATTACCAAAAGAGAGAAATTAACCTCACGGATGCTATTGGAATGAGACGGATAGATTCTTTCGAATTTTGTTCGTCTTTCTTCAGATGAACGGAAAAATCCGCGCTGCAATCCCGTTCAAGCGTTTGAATTTTCCGGGAAAATCAATTCGTGAGAGAAAAGATCGAAAAAGAGAGGAAAGAGAGAACCTGAATAAAGCAGATGAAAAAATTTTGGGGACAAACAAATGGAAATTAAAAAATCGTTATCAATTCAGCTGTGGAACATTTCTTCATGCGCCTCTCTGTTAACGAAACCAAAGGAAATTACATAGTTACCCCTGCGCTTCCGGTTGATTCACGCGGGAATGGCGAGCCCTTGATGTTTCTCATCTTGTCGGCCATAACTTGACTTGATGCTCATTTTTTAATTTCTTTTTAGGCTATAATTAACGATTAAATAACTATATCCAGGTTTATAAATTATTCGAAAAAAAAAATACCTATAAAATAAAAATAGATAAAACTGTATCTTAAATAATTATTTCATTTGTATTTTTTGCAAACTTTTTAAAATCTAATACATTTTTATCAAATCGAGAAGAGATAACTGAAATTCCTCTTTTATCACTTTGTAACAGTTTAAACTGGATTAAAAATTATAAAATAGTAAACATTTGTAAACTAATCCAATAAAATAGTTTTAGAAACTTATCCATAAAATTTATAAAATTTTATGATAAATAATAACTAAAAAACAAATACATATAGAAAGGTACTCTTGGTTTTGGGAGCTGGACTCAATAGGCTGGATACTTAATTGTGGGCTTATTTATTTTAAAATGAGCCCATTAGTACCCAGGTCCAATATTGATGTTCATAAAATTTTCAAGGTTACAAAAATTAAATTTCAAGGTTAAAAAAATTCTTGCATTTATTTAACCTTCATATTGGACCTGCTCGTCGTTGTCTCTTGCTCGTCGTTGAACTACCAGAAGAGGTGCCATTGTTTGCACACACTACCTCCCTTCGATACTCACGCCGCCTCTTTCTTCATCTTCGGACTCTTGCCATTGTTTGACACACACTACCTCCCTTTGAACTCATAGAAGATGTGCATTTGTGTTTATCCTTATTCATTGTATCTATGTCAATGCTTCCTAGTTCACAGTTTAGGGTTCTATATCGAACTCGTAGTCAATGGTTTAGTAGAACGGTTCTTTTTTCAAGTCTAGTTCACGGTTTAGGGTGTTATGTCGAACTCGTAGTCGACAGCTTAGTATAATGATTCTTTTGACAAACCTATATTGTTTAAGATCCTTTGACAAGGCTCGTTCTCGTTTGTTTGTTCTCTGCGTAACTGTAAGTTAGGTGCAGGTTGTAGGTTAGGTGTATATTGTATGTTACGTTGATAATATATTATGGAGAGGTTGGTTTAGTTGCATTGTTAATATACTTGCATATGTATTTGCACATTTCTTATGGACGATAATATTTGTATTCCAACTTATGAATGTGTCGATGGCAGCGATGAATATCATGATGACGATGAATAACCTACTCTTCAAGTAAGTGGTTCTAACAAAAGAAAAATGTATGATGTTTGGACACATTTCATTAGATTAAAGGGGTAAACTAAAAAAAACCTTCACAAATATATTTTAATAAAAAAAACCCTACACTTTCAACTCATCAAGAAAAATCCTAAACTATAATTTTTAAACAAAAAACACATTTAACAGATATATTATTAAAAGGAACAAACAGACGTTTAACATAGATTAAAAGAACAAAACAACCTGGTTTACCCTAATTCTATGAGAGCAAAATGAGGTAATTTTCTAAATTAATTCTTATTTTAGCATGAATCTTTGTTTTTCAGCTCTGAATTTTTGTTTCCCCTTCGATTCGGTCTTTCCCGTCGTCCATGATTCCCCGTCGTCCCTGGTTCCCCGTCGTCCCTGGTCTTGAAAAATCGTCGTCCATGGTTCCCCGTCGTCGATGTTACCCGTCGTTCCTGGTCCTGAAAAACCGTCGTCCATGGTTCTCGTCGTCCCTGGTCCTGAAAAACCGTCGTCCATGGTTCCCCGTCGTCGATGTTACCCGTCGTTCCTGGTCCTGAAAACCCGTCGTCCATGGTTCCCCGTCGTTCCTGGTCCTGGTTCTCGTCCTCCCCGGTCTGGTTCCCAACGTCCCTGGTGCTGGTTTCCATCGTCCCTGGTCTGGTTCCCGTCGTCCGTGGTGCTGGTTTCCGTCGTCCCTGATTCCCCCGTCGTCCTTGGTTCTGATTCTTTGCTGAAAATTTTCGGATGCATTTCGTCGAACATGATCGAATGTAGAGATTGAACATGTGGAAAGATACTGATAGAATAAGAACTACTTCTTCTTACTTCTTAGTGATCTGCTATGTTTAATTTAGGATTTGGTTGTATTGATGATTGATTTTGATTCTTTTTTATTAAGTGATGGATTAAATAATGAAAAGTTTGTTCTATATTATAGGACACTAGAGTTTGATGATGACAATGGCGATGGCGATGAGATATATATTGAGCAGATTTTCGGTAACAATAATACTAGTTCTGTAGTGGTTTGTGAAAGTGAAACTAGTAATGTTTTGGTTCTAAGTCAGGGTGATAGGGATGGTAATATTGATAATGGTGCTAGTGGTTTAGAGAATAGTGAAGATAGAGATTCTGAGGATGACATAGATCGTGACTATATTGATTACTCAAGTGATGACTCCAATGATGGAAAAAGCAAGCCTTTTCAAGTGGGACAACAATTTCTAAGCAAAGATCATTTTAAAAAAGCTATGGATGATTATGCTATACATGAGAAATGCAACTTACGGTATAGTAAGTCAGAAAGTGACAGAGTTGAAGCAAAATGTGATATGAAAGGATGTAAATGGAGGATTTACGCTTCTCTCAACAAGGAGACTGGAAAATATGTTGTTAAAACATTGAAAAACATTCATACATGTTCTTGGAACTGCAAAATCAGGTTGTTGACTGCAAGAAAAATTGCTCATCTGATCCTCGAAGACCTTAGAGCTGATCCAGATTTTAAAGCTCGTCATATTAAGAAGAAGATGTTATCAAAGCACAAAGTCATGGTCCGAAAATCTAAGTTTCAGAAAGCACGTGAGATAGGACTAAAGATTATAGAACAAGAACATGTTGAACAATTCGCACGGATGTATAATTACATGATTGAGCTTCGTCAATCAAATCCCGGGTCAACTGTTATTTTAGGGACTCAAGGTAATATATTTAAGAAGTTTTACATTTGTTTTAGTGCTTTGAAAGATGGATGGAAAGCGGCTTGTAGACCTATCTTGCATCTTGATGGCACATTTCTCAAACGATGCATAAAAGGCGAATTATTAACAGCTGTTGGAAGAGATACGAATGATCAGATGTATCCCGTAGCTTGGGCAATTATTGATGTTGAGAATAGAGTGAATTGGGAGTGGTTCTTGAAACTTTTAGTGGATGATTTGAACTTAGAAGCCGGCCAGAGCTTACTTTGGTTTCAGATCAACAAAAGAACTCATTCAAGCCATAAAGAATGTTGTACCATATGTCGAGCACAGAATGTGTGCTAAACACATTTATGATAACTGAAAAAAAAAACAAGGACTCTGAGCATAAACTACTATTTTGGAAGGCAGTGAATGCATACAATGAAGTTTTTTTTAATAGATGTCTTGAAGATTTAAAGATTTTATCTCCGGCTGCGCATGAAGATCTGATGCGTTATTCTGGTCCAGGTAAATTTATGTTCTTTAATTGTTATATTTTTTGTATAAGTTCCTTATGTTGCTTTAATTTTTCATTATTTGTGCAGATATTCTTTCACAGAATTCGCAAAGTGTGCAGCCACAGAAAACAATATGGGAGAGGCCTTCAACTCTTCAATTACAGATGCACGTGAAAAGCCTATTGTGGAAATGTTTGAAACCATCAGGAGACAAGTTATCACTAGTAACTTGACTAAGATGGAAGCGAGCCAAAATTGGCTTGAGAGAATAACACCAAAAGCCAAGGGTTTGGTCAACAAGCAAAAACAAAGAGCTACAAAGTGCATGTCTTGTGGTGTTGGAGGAGGGCATTATGAAGTTAGTCATAAACAAAACAGTTTTCGAGTTAACATTAGAGGAGATGTATCATGCAGTTGTCGAGAATATGAGATTAGTGGAATTCCATGTTGCCACATCATTTCTACATTATGGGATGATACTATGGGCAATGGATAACCCGAGGATTTGGTTTCAGATTGGTTTACCACTGACCACTGGAAAAGATGTTATCAGAGCTTGGTACAACCGATTAGTGGTATGAATTTGTGTTCATGTACAAAGATACGAGTGGAAGCACCTATAAATAGAAGAATGTCTGGGAGACCTAAAAAGATCAAAAGAAAACGTGATCCATATGAAAATTTAGAAGGCTCCTTATCACATCATGGGAGAGTCATGGTAAGATATCTATGCTCTAGTAACTCTACACTTAAAGTTTGTATTTAACATATCACAATTTTCATTTTGCAGAGATGCAGTCGTTGTCAACAACTTGGACATAACAAAAGGACTTGTCAGATTACTAATACTAGTTTAATTCAACAACATGAAAAGAGGCCGGTGCCATTTCAGTCTTATGAGAGTGAGAATGAAACGATAGTTCCAAACATAGTATTGGTAATATGAACTATAACTCCTATAGATCAAACAGTGAGAATGAAACAATTGTTTATTTGTATTAAGAGTAACAAGTAACATTTGTGTTAAACTAATGCAGGAACGATATGGTGTTGCTCATAGTGAGGATAATAGAGATGATTTGGGTCGACACATGATTGGCATGAGCAACAATACTATTCTCCCATCAAATTTTTCCAAAGAGTGTCAACGCAACAAATTGAAAGTCACACGGGGTTGGGGAAAATAGAGCTTGTAGCTATGATATTAGACATTTTAATTTTTTGTTTTTTGATAATTTGGCGAAAGTGTTCATTCGGTTGAAAAATGTTGTTTCTAGTGAACTTCAGCAACATGGATGTTGCTCATTTGAGAAATGGAAATGAGAAGTTGATAAGTTGAACACGAGAAAAAAATTTTCTGAATAATTCTCTCTTACTTCATTATCCTACAAAACATTACATATATACCTATTGGCATAAAAAACTACGATAAACAACACACTCTTGATATCTCCAGAACTACTGTTATTTCTCCTTTATGAAGAACCATCCCACCTGCACGACCAAGAAAGAATACATTTCCTACAGCTACAAGAACCATGCTAACACAAGGTCATTAAAGCTCTAACTCACACTGAACAAGCAAATTTGTTCCTCTAATACTTCCATTTCCTATTTGCTACAAGAGATATGTCTCAGCAAAGTTGTTCCTCTAGTACTTCCATTACCTATCAACTGCACATCGAAAGGTCGTACCCCGAAAACCCTCCTAGAACCCTCTCTTACAACAGCAAACGCTTCCTGAAATCGAAATTCCAAGTCTCAGACCAAAACCTTAAACTGAGAGGACTCAGAGAAGAATAATAGGGATCTGATCAACCTCGTATTCATCTCTCTTTGACAACCTGCTCTTTAAGATCCATAATGCAACTCTGCAAATCATATGCATCAGATAGTTCTTGAGCAATGTAAAATAATTCTCTAAAACCCATACTCCCAAATCTGCAAATTTGAATTCAACCGCACACTTCAAATATGTTGAATTCAACCATACTCCCAAATCTGCAAATCTGAAACCATACTCCCAAATCTGCAAAAAAAAAAACTAAATCCAAATTCTACTTACAAATTCAGAAAAAAAATTGTTCCACAACCCCGCCAATAATACCAGTCACCACCGAGAACAATAAATGAAGAACAAGCCTGAGTTACCTGTCACCACCGAGAACAATAAACCAGTCACCGCGTGGACGAGGTTGCCATCTACGACTCCATGAATCCAGAAGCTACGACTCCATGAATCCAGAAGAGAACGCCCAAAGGAGAGACGAAGAAGAAAACGCCCAAAGGAGACGCGCAAAGGAGAGACGAAGAAGAGAACACCCACCTAAATCCAGGTTAACGGCGTTTATGGATTTCATGTGTTAAATGTTTATTTTGTTTAAAGAATATTGTGCAGGGATTAAAATAAAGAACTGAAAGTACAAGGTTTTTTTATTAAAATATATTTGTGAGGGTTTTTTTTTGTTTACCCCTAGATTAAATGCTAGGACAATCAAATGCAAATATTATACGGTAAAGAGTTAGCTGCATTGTCAAGTAGGCGTGTGTCTTACTTAAAGCGTCATGTGGAGTCCAAACCTAAGAACAACAATCTATTAGATATGTTAATTGATCACGATTGAGATTAAAGAAAATAGATCAACTAATTTGGAGAGAAAAGGTTGTCACGACATAGCTACGATTGAGAATACCTCACAAATGGTTGAGTTTGAAAGTTTCAGTTGGTGAATTTTGAAACAATTACGAGAAGAAGGTCCCAGGGGAAATGATTTGATTATGTAATGTTTTTATTTTTATATAATTTTAATGTGATATTTGAGTATTTTACATAAGGTTTATTATGTATTTCACTATTATATTACTTTCGGATAATATTATGTTTTTAAAAATGATTTTCTAAAAATATTGAAAATATCGACCCGCAGCCCGACTTGAGCCCGTCTAAAGCTCGATGGGTCGGGCCGTAAGCCTAAGTTGACAAGCTCGTTCAACTTTGGGCAGGATCGACTCGTGCCTATTCTCCATAGGGTTATGGCAAGCCGACCTAAATGACACTCCTGTGATCAATTATCTAAATTATTTGTCTTGTCGTCCTCTCATCATCTCATTGCCACATTGTCATCCTTTTTGCCGCTCTTTCTTTGCTCAATTGCAATCTCGTCATCAAGTCACCATATAGTCATCTTGTCGCCTTTTTTACGCTCTTTTGTTGTCCCCATCGCAATCTTGTCTTTCCATCACTCTCTCATCGCCTTCTCGTTGCCTTATAACCCTCATCCCACCACTTTCTTGTCGCTCTTTCATCGTCCATCATCACCCTTTTACAGATATTTTAGTTATCATTTGGTTTGAGTCGAATACAAATATCTGAATTTTCGTAATACGAATTAAAATATCAAAATAAAATATTTTTCGAATACTTTACGTGTATATATAAATATAAATATAAAGTAGAATTCGAATATTCAAATTTTGCTCATCCGCTAAAATTCTCTCAAATATTAAAACAAATTAAAAATCCCATGAAAACTTGTATGACTAAAAGTAGCATTTGTTTATAAAACTTATAAAAAAAATTCAACTATAATATTTTTTCTCAAAAATTAATCAATTATTTGATTTTTTTCCCATTATATAAAAATCAATCAATTGTTGTAGGTCTTTCTGCAAATAATATTATTTCTCATCATTGTTAAAACAATTTTCCAAAAATCTTTTATTCGCGTAAAGGAAACAAAATGAAAATTCAAACTAAATGAAAAAAATGTTTTGCGCAATGCCTAGGGAGGGGCACTTCAAAAATACCTTTATAGGGCTAAAGTGCTTCAAATATACCTTTCTCTGAAAAAAAAATGTTTCAACTTCAAATCTACCCTTATAATATTGATAATCCCATATTACCCTTGTCGACAATTTTTCTCTCTCCTCTAGAGCACCTCAATTTCTTTGTCTACTGTGGCGCGGAAATAACTGTTCTCCCACACCACGACAGATTCGGTGAGAGTAGCTTGAAATCGGCATCAGATTCGCTGCAAATAGGTTGAAATCGTTTGTTTTCAACAAAGAGCTTGCAATTAAGTAGGTTCCGCAGAAAAACTGTCGCACTGGGTCACAAAGTCTTAGAGGTCCTAGGGTCGTAGGGGTAAAGGGGTCGCAAAGGGGTCAAAGGGTCGCAGGGGTCCAAGGGTTGAAGAGGGTAAAAGGATCGTAGGGGTCCAAGGGTTGAAGAGGGTAAAAAGATCGCAGGGGTCTAAGGGTCGAAGAGGTCAAAGGGTCACAGAGGTACAAGTGTCACAGAGGGACCTCTTCGACCCTAGGACCCTTACGACCCTTTTACCTCTTCGACCCTTGGACCCCTGCGACCCTTGTCCCTCTGCGAACCTTTGACCCTTGCGACCCTTTTCCCTTATTTAAAAAATGATAAAATAATTTATTATTTACAAATCAAATTATTTACAAATAATTTGATTCAAAATTTGAAATTGATAATTTATCAAGTTATTTACAAATAATAGTAAATCTACAAAAAAACGGTGATACTAACAATAATACTAACTATTGAATAATAGTAAAAACCAAAGAAATACAAAAATGAAGTTCAAGATTGTCGGGAATGTTGTTGTTCAAAGGAGGTTGAAAGTAATCAAAATACAACTGAAATCAAAGCGACCCTTGGACCCGTGCGACCCTTGTCCCTCGTGACCCTTGTGCGACTGCGACCCTAGTCCTCCTTCGACCCTTGTCCATCTGCTACCCTTGTAACAATAATAGTAAATCCACAAAAACAACGATACTAACAATAACACTAAAAATTGAATAATAGTAAATCCATAAGATCAAATGAATTTCAAGTTAAAAGGAGGTTCAAAGAAATCAAAATACAACTCAAATCAAAATATGTTGTTGACAAATCGAAGCACAGGTTCTCCTCTAATGGAGAACTTTTTTACTATGAGGGAACAACCCACGTTCAGTCCATTTTCTCGACAAAATTGTCTCCACCCCTCTCTGATGCAAGCGCCACCACGACTCATGGGCCTTAAAGCTGCTAGCCAAAAATTGAACGTTCCGCGATCGATTCCGTAATCAAGGTACATCATTATATGACATCATCTACGGCAAAGACCGTTCTCCCTTGCAAACTCTATCGGAAGTGTCTGCGACATCACCAAGTTACATCAGTATAAATGAATAAAAGTCGAATAAATAACCAAATTATATATGTTGAATCGGTTTGAGGTCACATACCAATGAATCTATGGCCAGATTTGAACGCGTGACTGGTACAACGAAAACCCTATCATTAAGAGTAGCCCTGATGACGTTAAAGACCATGTCACCTTCGTGACGGAAAAGTATGACATCTCCAATACGAATGTTTTGGTCGTTGTAGAAATAAGTCTATCCATCAGTGAATTTGGAGCAATCCAACTTGACTTCCTATGTGTCTGTTAGACGCATTCGATTTAATCGTTGTCATGTTGATGTCCCTCGTATTCCCGTAAATTACTCATCGAAAAAGATCTTCGAAATGTCCTGTAACAAAAAATGAAAAAAAAAAGTCAAATCTGTACATTCTCTACATGTAACATACCGACAGAGTGTTTTAAAGAAGATTACAAGGTAGTACAGATTTTGCACAAGAATCTCTCGGAAGAAATGAGGGAAATGTGGTATTTCGGAAAAAAAATGGATGGAAGATAATGAGAGGAAAAAATGGACTAGAAAAAAGAAAAAGAATGGAATTCGAAAAGACATGACATCGAATCGACGTTAGTTGGAATTCGAAAATACATGACCACACGGTCACATGGATTGCAGGGGTAAAAGGGTCACAAGGGTAAAAGGGTTGAACGGGTAAAAGGTTCGCAAGGTCAAGGGTCGAACGGGTAAAAGGTTCGCAAGGGACAAATGGTGCGACCCTTGTACCTCTGCGACCATTGGACCCCTATGACCCTTTACGCTTTATTATTAAAAAATTATTTACAAATAATATGAATAATTTTTAAAAAAATAATAATGTACAAAGTTGAATTATCCATTCCCAAAAAATAAAAATTACTTACAAATAATATGAATAAACTGTTAAAAAGAACAATGTACCAAATTACATCTTTCATAATCAAAGGGTAAACATTTTTTTAAACCCTTGGACCGTGCGACCCTTGTCCCCCTCCGACCCTTGTCTCCCTTTGACCCTTGCCTCCCTTCGACCCTTGTACCACTGCGACCACTTGGACCTCTACGACCCTTATCTCCCTCCAACCCTTATCTCCCTTCGACCCTTGTACCTCTGCAACCCTTTGTCCCCTGCGACCCTTGAACCCTCTGCCACTCTTGTTACAATAATAGTAAATCCACAAAAACAACGATACTAACACTAATATATTCTATTGAATAATAGTAAAAAACCAACCAAATACAGACATGAATTTTTTTTGTTCAAATGAGGTTCAAAACAATCAAAATACAATGGAATTCAATCTATGTTGATCATAGGCTTTGATAGATGGGAAAACAGTAGACAAGGTACATCATGAACGGCGTGCAGTTCGACTTTGAGGGTACAACCCACGTTAGAGCAATTATCGTGACAAAACTTTGTCCAACCTCTGGTGATGCTAGCGCCACCACGTTTCACGGGCCTTAGATGTGCCTCCCAAATCCATCTGTAATTGATTATCAGATCAATCTTACTTCGTCTACCACAAAGATCATTCGACCTCGCAAACTCTATCGGAAGTATCTGCGATAACCGAATAAATTTACAACGACGCCAAACTAATGCATATACGGCCAGATTTGATGAATCGAATAAATCGGTTTGAGTTCACTTACCACTGCATCTACGGCCAGATTTGAACGCGTGACTGGTAGCGTGAAAATCCTCTGACCAGAAGAAGATGACCCTGCTTCTACGGATGATGATGATATAGATGATGCATATTGTAGATTACACATATCATCTCTGAAACCAGTGATGTGAAAACTCATGTCACCTTCGTGACAGAAAACTAAAAAATCCGAATACGAAAATCATGGTCCTTGGAGAAATCTTTCCATCCATCAGTAAATCTTGAGTCATCCAACTTGACTTCCCATGTTTTGTTAGACACATCCGATTTAAGCGTTTTCGTGTTGTAGTTCCTCAGTTTCCCGTAAATATGCTCATTGAAGAATTTCGTCGAAATGTCCTATAACAAAAATTGAAGAAAAATCAAATATTTACATTCTCTAATTAACATACCGAATGAGAGAGATGAAGGATATTACGAGGTAGTTCTCCAGAAATCTCGAAAGAATGATTTGGACGAAAGTAGGAAAATGTTGTATTTTTGGCAAAAAATTGATGGAAGATGATGAGAGTTAGAGAGAGTGTGACGTTATTCGAAAAAAGGAAACGACTGAAATACGAAAAGACGACATGACCCTGACATCGAATCTTCATCAGATGGAATTTGATATGTTTTTTCAAATTTGGTGAAAAGTTCGACGGGAATTTTGGTGAAAATGATAAAATGTCAAAAACCAATCAAAATTGAAAGTGGCATGGGTCGCATATATGAGAAATCGATGAATTTACAGGTTTATAATGATAAAATGCCAAAAACCAATCAAAACAATACATTTACAACGTCAAACTAATTAATGCCAAATAAGGGTCGTATGGGTCGCTTGGTCTCATATATTGTGAATAGATGCGAAATCGACGAATTTACGGGTTTATGATGATAAAATGACAAAAACCAATCAAAACAATACATTTACAACGTCAAACTAATTAATGCCAATTGAGGGTCGCATGGGTCGTTTGGTCGCATATATTGATGAATAGATACAAAATCAACGAATTTACGGGTTTATGATGACAAAATGACAAAAACCAATCAAAACAATTTACAACGTCAAACTAATTAATGCCAAATGAGGGTCGCATGGGTCGCATGGGTCGCTTGGACGCATATATTAATCAATTGATGCGAACTCGACGAATTTACGGGTTTATAATGATAAAATGACAAAAACAAATCAAAACAATACATCTACAACGTCAATCAACGGTTAAAACGGATTATGACCCATGTGTCCCTAGTTGAGTTGTGAACCAATGTCTGTATTTTAAAAGTGATAGTAGTGTTTTAAGAACTCGTCGGATGAGTTTGAGAAAATTTCAAAACACATTTAGCATTTTGTTCAAATGTTGATATTATTTATATTATTATATATATTGATTCTAAATTATACATATACAACTCAAATATATTGATAATGATATATTGATAATGGCATGGGTCGCTTGGTCGCATATATGGATCAATAGATGCGAGCTCAACGAATTTACTAGTTTATAATGATAAAATGACAAAAAGCAATCAAAACAATACATTTACAACGTCAAAATAATTAATTCTAATTGAGGGTCTCATGGGTCGCTTGGTCGCATATATTGATGAATAGATGAAAAATCAACGAATTTACGGGTTTATGATGATAAAATCATTTGATTCTCCCCGAAAATAGCCTTCTTTGTTTAACCTATTTTAAAAAATTTTAAAAAAATGAGGAAATCTCACGTCCCAGAATGACCTTATAAACCCTCCGGGCAGAAACCTCTGTGCAAAGTTTCCTCCCGTAATATGATTTACCACCCCTTGATCACTTATACTACCCCAAACATCTGACTGCAAAAACCAATTAAAATAATATATTTACAACGTCAAACTAATTAATGCCAAATGAGGGTTGCATGGATCGCATGGGTCGCTTGGTCGCATGTATTGATCAATAGATGCGAACTCGACGAATTTACGGGTTTATAAATTAAAACATTACATTTACAACATCAATCAAAGACTCTGCACGCATTCGATTTCCACTTACTCCATCTTCCAGTCTTCTGCATTCTTCTTGTTTGGTATTGCAGTCCAGAATTATCTCCTGCCATGTACTTCGTCTTCTAGTCACATTTCAAGAGTGACCCAACACCGTCACCTAAATCACCTCCACAACTCGTCAGTGACCGCATAGAGATTGAGTCCGCTGATTACCAAGACCTTGAGTAACACATAGACAGCACGATGCTCTGGATCGACAATGGTGACTGCGGCACGCAGGTCACAAAGGTAAAAAATATTTTTCGTAGAAATTAGGCTTAGATACGCATACTAAGAGAAGAGACGTAGACATTAACTTATAGACATGGGTCGGAAGGGTCACATGGGTCAGAAGGGTCACATAGGTCGGAAGAAAGGAGTCTGACAGCAAAACGACAAGTCACATTGGTAAGAAGGGTCACATGGATCGGAACGGTCACATGGGTCGGAAGACAGGAGTCTGACAGCAAAAACGACAAGTCACATGAGTCGTATAGGTCACATGAGTCGTACATGGGTCATATGTGGTCGCATGAGATCGCATGCGTCGGATGGGTTCCCGTTTAAAATTGATTCTAATTTAATCCAATTGAGGGTCACATAACGGGTCATATTGGACCGCATGAGTCGGATGGGTCATAATCTTACGAACAATAGATGCTAAATAAGACATTTTTAACGTTTAAATATTGATTATATAAGGTCACAAAGGTTACAAAGGTTACAAAAGTTAAAAAAAAGTTACATAAGGTGACATAAGGTCTCAAAGGTCACAACGGTTATAAAAAAGGCAAGAAAAAAGTAGAAGAAAAAGGAAAAAAAGTTACATAAGGTCTCAAAGGTCACAAAGGTCAAATTTGCCGACTTTTTATCCTTATGTAGTGCAGATACAATACAAAGTCCTTCATCCATGTTGTAAGTACTTGTGTGTATCTGCATAGAGACCGGGTCCGACGATAACCAAGACCTTGATTAACAAATAGACAACACGATGCCATGCGTCCACCATGTGACCTTCGTGATGAAGGTTAAAACGGTCACAAAGGTAACAAGGATTTTTCAGAGAATTTAGGTTAGAGACTTAGAGGAGAGAGATGGGATTCTCCCGATTTATTCTCATCTCAAATGGGTGTTATGGTGAGACTTAGAAATTCTGATGAACCTTTTAATATAGGGGTAACAGAGACGTGTCGTAATGGTCTTAAATGTGGCATGGTAAAAATAAAAAGCATAGCTAGCACTGGAAAAGCCAGTAGTCTGAAATTGAAAAGACTAGTCGAAAGGGTCGAAATAGACAAATGGGTCGCAAGGGTCGCAATGGTCGCAATGGCCGGAAGGATCATAATGTCCCAGTGCGACCGTACGACCCTTGTACCTCTGCGACCCTTTGACACCTGCGACAATGTACCAAATATTTAAAAAATAACAATGTACCAAATATTTACATCTTTCATTCCAAAAAAAAAACAATGTATCAAAATATTAAGTTAGCCTCGGGGTGGATCGATACGTTTTCCATTACTAAATATATCATTCGCCATCTTCTCACGCATGGAAGTAACATTGTCATCGCAAATTAAGTGAAAAGTATCCCTATTTCTCATTAACGAGGCTTCTACGGATTTGTAGGAGAAAACACCATAGTCATTCCCGCTTTGGTTCTGTGACAAGCCTTCACAATACTCATACTTCCATTCATCTTCTCCAGAAGCCAAAGAAGGAAACCCTCTAAGAATGAGCATCTTGGGAGTAGCTTTTCTTATCTTCTCAATCACCGGATCAATATGAATTTCTTTAATTATGCTCTAGCAGTCGTATACGGTGATGCATCGGGTTTTGAAATTCGCTTTGATGGCCACCCAATGACATCCTACCCATCGACTTTTCTCTGATGGAATGTTTGGAACTGAGGCAAAACCTTCGTAATCGCTCATTGGTGTCTTCGTACTTCTGAATGGAAACTTGGTATTCAAAAAATCATTAAGAATTTCCGGTTAATGTTTCCATATCCTCGTACATCCATAGCGAGAGCGTCTGCATGAAAGCAACAGGACAAACGTAATAATTTTGATACATAGCGGGCATGAATGTCGTGCGAAAACATAGCACCATCAACGCCTCATCCAATTAATGCAAAGAAAAAAATTAACACACATGAATACATATGACACAAAACTCTGTGAGTCTAAGGGTTTAAAAAAACTTACATCATCTTCAAGCCATACGTTGGCCATTAATATAATCTCCTAAAACTTTGGCCCCCGGGGAATATCTAGCTAAGATTTCCACCACCGCTCATGTCGAGTTGTATTCAGGAATACATAGATTAGTCAACTTTTCACCGATAACGTCAACGAAAGAAGGAAATCAGGTTATCTCACCCTTTACTAATCCTTTAGGCTTCCACACAAACTCTCATTCCTCTTCAGATTCTTGAACCACCTTCTTTACGGGTTTTTGAACTACATTTTATGTGGGTTCTCCATCAACATCTTTCCCTCGCCCTCTCCCTTGCACTGTTCTTGCTCTTTTCGTCGGCGGAGGTTCAACATATGGCGCAGACTCCTTCGATAAAGGTCCAGCACCTGCATAAAATTTACTTCATTAAACATATGCGACCACGCGACCTATGCGACCCATGCGACCTCTGTGACTCAAATGACCGTACTTACTTGGTGGTACTTCGACAATAGCGGTGACCTCTTGGACAGGACCCACTGCTGGAGTATCCTTGGCAGGAACCTCGTCGACAACGTCATCGACATGATCCACTTAAGTATCTTTAGTGTGCACCTCTTTCACAGGACTCACTAGAGCATCTGCATAAAATTACTTCATTCATTAGACTCATTGTTCGTTACATTGATTATGTAACACATGCGACCCATGCAACGCAGACTTTAGCGACCCAGTGACCCATGGGACATATGAAACCCATGCGACCCATGCGACTCTAGCGACTCTGCGACCCTACGACTTATATGTCCCTGTGACCGATCCGACTCTTGTGACCCATGCAGACTCTCGATGGAAACTCTCAAATAACCTTGTTTTACTAAATATTACTTACTTGGTGGAACTTCATCAGGAGTAATGTTTGCTAAATCCTCTTCTGAGTCATTTCCAGAGTCAACCGGCTCTTCGTTTAGCTCTTTTCTTGACACTGGATTTGGACGTCGAAGGAATTCAAAAACATAATCACTAACAGTGCCTGAAGATCGGTTTCTGGTGCTCGCAGCTTTTTCGGCAGCCTTTGATTTTGGATTAGGTAAATGAATCTCGACATCCCTTAGAAGCTCTCTTACGGCGTTGATGATTCTTTTCTCCGACTTCTTTATTTCCTCTATTAATTTCTGCTCCAGTGTCAGAGGGACTGCAGCATCAGCATCAGTAACACCTACCCATCCTTCGTCTTCGTCATCTTAGACCTCTATTATTTTTTCACTCACGCTCTCCTTCCTCTTAGTCCCCTTTTCTTTCTCTTTTTTTGATCACCAAGAGTTGTTTTTCGTGGCAGCAGTTCTTGCTTACGGGTATCCTTCCAAGAAATACCCTTTGGATTTCTACAAAGATATTCCATCCATATCTGAACATCATTCACATCCCTCGTAATCATCTAGATCATAAAGTAAAGCATCCTCTACGTGTTCAACACGAAGAATACTTAGAATATCCTTAAAAACAAAAAATAACCATTATTACCCTCTGTGACCCTTGTTTCCCTTGTGACCCTTGTGTAATTGTTACCTTAGACTCTCCGATATGCCTTATCACATATACATACTTCGGGTTAAAACTGGATTTAACCATATTCTTGCACATTCTTGGGCATGATGGATGCGCATCCACAACCTCAACATACCATCCCTTTCCGCCCAAACTAAGGATGATTTCGAATGGAAATAACTGAAACATCAAAACAAAATGATAAGAATGCAAAAAGTACGAAAACATGCAAGTTATTCGAATAATATATACAACTTACCATTAGTGGGATCATGAAACCACCACAATACCATTTTGGTTTCGGTGATTCCCCGCTAACGTGCTTACGAGCCTTCACAAAATTCCAAGTCGTCAACCATGTCAATGAGATCATGGCTAATAGAGTTTTCTGCTGAAGGCTTGTGAGCCATAACTTACGCCAACAACATCAAAGTTGTCAACCTCTTCCGGTCGTCGGAATTCTTCGCCTTCACAAGCTTTTCACTGACTTGTGCAGGGGTCACCTTTCCACTGTCGAAATTCTTCAGCCTGAATGTGTCACCCCTTATGGTCTCCCATCCTTTGGGATATGGTCCGCATTTCAATCCAGAAATTAGTGCGTGATCCACTATAGAGTACCAGATGGGAATGCCGTTTAAGACCAACCACAACTCCTTCTTGTCCCGTATAATCACGGAGTGATTTAGTATGATAGACATTTGAACCTTCATCAATATGGAGTCACATTGTAAATGGAATAAATGCCTAAATTGTGATTCCTTCTTGAAGTAATGCAACTCGTATTCATTTAAGATTCCTCTCAACGTCGTTATTGTCACGTGAGGATAACACTTGGTGGTGATCTTTGGCATTCTGTCCATGTGCTTGAATTCATACACAAATTTGGCTTTGGCGCCACCTACAAAATGACTAATTAAGAATTCATTATACTTCCACCAACTTAAGTGATCCATGCGACCCAACCGACCCGTGTGACCCATGCGACTCAAACGATCCTCAGACACTCTACGATACTCAACCGACTCACTGAGACTCAAGCGACCCATGCGACTTAAGCGATCCACGGGGCATAATATCAAGCGACGCACACGAATCAAACGATCCTTGCAATTCAAACGACCGTTGCAACTCAAACGACCATTGCAACACAAACGCCCCTTGCGACTCAATGACATAAGCGACCCATGCGACTCAAACGACCCTTGGACCGCCCGCGAGGCTCAAACGACTATTGCGACCCAACTCACTCACTGAGTCAAAGATGTTAATGCAATTCCTGCGACCCTTGCAACTCAACCGACTCACTGACACTCAACCATTTCAAATCAATAAACCATTTTGTGATTCGACAGCTTGCAAAACCCTAGAAATCGATATACTTACACTTATTGACGCCATTGAAGATTGACTCGTGCTATCTTCTTCACTACTGCTACTGAGTCTAGCCATTTTCCTTCTTGCCAACTTCAAATCGATCCCTCTCAAGTTCTACATCACTTATTTTTTTCTTGCTCTAAACTTTGAAACAAGTTTCACATCGAAATAATGTTCGGCTTTCTTGCATTTGACACGGTTTGACAGTTATTCACATCGAAAAACTGCAGAACGTGAGTTTTTTCACGTTCGAACATTAAGGGCAAATTTGTCTTTTCTTCAAATTTTTTTCGATTTAATAATTATTTTAGAGAATAGTATTTTTGAAACGGTTTAGCCCTAGAAGGATATATCTGATATTCCGCCTACCTAAGGATATGAAAAACCACCAATGCCTAACCCACCGTTGCCTTCTCTAGCCTTAAGCCCACCGTTTTCACTTGGCATTCACGTCTAGGACATCCGTCACTACCCATCCTGGGAAAATCTTGAAATAATTCTTTTACTATAAAATTCACATATAATTGAAATTGCCAAGAAGTTGTTTGGGCATTCCTTACTTATTAAAAAATGTTATTTGACTTAATAAAAAAATGCAGTTGCGGAGTCGTCGAATTCAAAACAACGGTCATCCATCATATAAGTAATCTATTGGGTTAGGGCATTAGAGCAATCATTCAATAATTAAAATCAGATTTTAATATTTAATTATTAATAATTAATCACTCAAGTTACAGTTTCGGACAACACTGCTTACATGTTCCGCCACGTCACCTAATATTTAAGTCATTATTATTATATTATTATTATGTTTAATTTTACATATTGACTTGTTAAAGTTTGGTTCAAATTTCGTATTCGTCTTGTGAATGATTGCTTCTTTATGAGTACTAAAATACTTCTAGTAGTTCCATAATTTTACATTTCATTTGTTCAAGACAAAGAAATTGTTAGAATAATATTTATTTGATGATGTACCGAAAATTCAATTGAAAATTGCGTAATAATCTTGTATTTTCTTATAATCATATTCCAACAATTATATCTCAATCCAAACGACTAATTATGTTGTATTTTATACTAAAATAATGTCTAATCATCACACTATATTCTCTAGACGTTTATCTTTCTTAAATATATTTTATGGTTATAAATGCAAATCATTACACATGATGGTTTAAATACCAATAATCATTTCATGATATATATAGATTTGAAACCTCATCCCATAGTTGGTGAAAGATTATACTATACTTATATTGTAAAATAACTTCAACTGAAGATTATATATATATATATATATATATATCCGTTTAAACATGTTAAACAAAATTTAATAACGTCTTTACAATATGATACACTTTCAAATAGTAAAAAGTTAAATAAATTTACAATATAAAATATAATTTCAATTTGAAAATTTCAAAAGAAATTTATCTTGTGAAATCCTAACTCACATTAATATATATTAATATAAAAAAAATTCGAATCAATCATTTTGAAACATAGTTTTTTAAACCGCAAAATATATAATTACTTTCTTTCGAGTTTATATTATAAAGAATAATTATGTCATTTCACTATTTATGCTAGAATTTTGTAATGTTTTCTAACCTCTATTATTGTTTTAATTTTGAATTTATTATTCAAACTCAACATGATATCAAGAGCCTAAAGAAGTCAAAAGACAAACCCTAATTTTTTTTCTTTTCTTTTTCCAGCCGCCGTCGGCCGCCCACCTCCATCTTTTTTTTCCGGCAGCCCTTCGATCGCCCACTCTACTTCCAGCCGCCGTCAGCCTCTCTTTTCACTCCTTTTGGCCGCCGTCCACCTCCCCTTTTCTAGCCGTCGCCCACCTCCCCTTTTCTAGCCACCGCCTCTTATTCTTTCACCATGGCCGGTCAATCCAACCCTACGGTCACTCGTCCTCGGCCGAGCCAGCGCTCGTCCGGCCCTCAATCCTGGTCCCGCCGCAATCTTCAAAGCTCGCCTCCCTCACGCCATGGATACCAAGGGCGGTGCCAGGCCTGTGTCGTTCACGGTCACAGTGTTCAGCGCTGTGCTCACTTCCGCCTCGTCTTCTCACCCGATTCACATGAGCATTCACCGATACAACCATGGCAGAATTCTTCACGCCACTGGCAGCCACGTCTGCAGGCGCATCACGCATTTGCTTCCTCATATGATGCAAACTCTTGGCTACTTGATAGTGGCGCATCGCATCACATCACGTCGGATCTATCCAACCTTGCTCTTCACACCCCCTACCGCGGCAATGACGATGTTGTTGTTGGTGATGGCAACGGGTTAGCCATCACACACACGGGTTCAATCTCTATACCCCTCAACACTCGACCATTATCCTTATAGAATGTATTATGTGTTCCTAAGATTTCCAAGAATCTTATTTCTGTACATCAATTATGCAAAAATAATGATGTCTCTGTTGAATTTTCTCCGTATGATTTTCAGATGAAGGATCTCAGCACGGGGGCACCACTTCTGAAAGGAAGCACTAGAGATGGAGTCTATGAGTGGCCCGTCCAATCTCTTTCTCCGTCCTCTTTTCACGATTTCCATAGTGTCAAGACCACTTCGTCCGAATGGCATTCTCGTTTAGGTCATCCGTCGTCTTTTATTCTAAATAAAGTCCTTTCACGATTTGGACTACCATTGTCTCGGGACTCCCCCCCAATTGTTTTGCAATGCTTGTTATCGTAATAAAAGTCATAAGTTTTCTTTTACCTCTTCTACTCTTACTACCTCTCATCCCCTTGAAGTAATATTTTCTGATGTTTGGACGTCTCCTATTTATTCCATTGATGGTTTCAAATATTACGTCCTTTTCGTCGATCACTATACCCGTTATTCTTGGCTTTACCCACTCAAAACCAAATCCCAAATTCGTGACACATTCGTTCAATTTACATCTCTCGTCGAAACCAAATTCCAAAACCGCATTGCTTGTCTTTATTCGGATAATGGGGGTGAATATATGGCCTTGCATTCATTCCTTGCCTCTCACGGCATTTCTCACTTTACATCTCCACCACACACCCCCGAGCACAATGGTATCTCTGAAAGACGACATAGGCATATTGTAGAAAGGGTCTTTCCCTCCTTACACATTCATCCATGCCTCTTTCCTACTGGTCTTATGCATTGTCCGCGGCGGTTTATCTCATCAACCGTCTTCCCACACCCAATCTTAGTATGTCCTCTCCTTACGAGTCTCTCTTTCGGGAAACACCATGGCTACGTCCCTACACCGCACAAAAACTAGAACCAAAATCCGATCCTTGTGTCTTCATAGGGTACTCATCCACTCAAAGTGCTTATATTTGTCTTGATCCTCTTCGAGTCCCGTATCTTCCTGTCACGTCATGTTTGGTTCTTTGAGTCCGTCTACCCCTTTGTTAACCCTACCAAATTCTTCCCTCAACCAAAATCGGACACTCCAATGAACACCACCATTCCGCAAACATGTGTCAGTCCCACTCAATCCTTTTCTCCGCCACTCATTGCTCCACCGCCGTCTCAGCCCCTATGCTCGGATCCTTCGCCGCTGCTGCCATCTGATACTGCCCGCTCGAGCATGGCTAGGACCCTATCGGGCACAAATTCAGAAATTATGGCTACAAATCCCCGTAGCCATACACGAGTCGGGTCCATGGAGAACACGCTCGGGCCCATGGACAACACGATCGGGCAACAACAACGTACCCGCTCGGGCACTTCTTGTGAAATTGTGACCGAAAATCCCCGTAGCTTTACCCGACTCGGGCA
>CM071863.1:56041031-56059584 GCA_036759665.1 Gynandropsis gynandra
TATTTCCTTGAATGAATAATTACATCAGTTATATAGCAATATACAAAAGATATGAAAACCCTAATCAACCGAAATTACAAATTACATTTATGTCCCTTGCACTTATACCAGCCTCTCATGCTAAGAATATTGTTGGTTGCCAATGGATTTTTCGCATCAAATGAAACCAAGATGGAACTGTGGAACGATTCAAAGCTCGACTTGTTGCAAAGGGGTTTCATTAAAGACCGGGCATAGACTATCATGAGACATTCAGTCCGGTTGTGAAGCCTACCACCATTCGCATTGTTTTGAGTCTTGCGATCTCTCGCGGGTGGCCTCTACTGCAACTTGACGTCAACAATGCTTTTCTTCAAAGCCGTCTATCGGAGGAGGTATATATGTCTCAACCCCCGGGTGTTCTTGATAAAACTCAACCTCATCATGTGTGCAGACTTCAACGCGCAATATATGGCCTCAAACAAGCCCCACGCACATGGTATTCGGAGCCTCGGACTTTTCTCCTTGCTCGCGGCTTCACAAACTCCTTGGCGGATACCTCTCTTTTCATCCTCCGGACCACCGAACTTCAAATATATGTGCTGGTATATGTTGACGATATTGTTGTTACAGGCAACTCCCCGTCACGTGTCCAACATTTCATTGATGTGCTAGCGGCTCGTTTCTCAATCAAGGACTTGGGTGCTCTTTCTTTCTTTCTTGGGGTTAAAGCGTCACGGACATCTCGTGTAGAAATTCAAAAACTATATAATATCTTACAAGTGTAGAAATAAAAAACTTATAATAAACTATAAATAAACTTTAAAATATAGACTATTCTATCGAATATATTTTTTCCTTAATCCTTAATCCTATATATATCTTCTACACCAACCATCAATCTTGGAAGATCATCCTCTTTGAACATCTCTCTATCTATCGATTTATTTCTCTATCAATATTATATGTCTGAGTGGATTGCGGTGTTAGTGGCAACGGTACTATTTGTATTGTTGTCGCCGGGACTATTGTTTCAAGTCCCCGGAAAAAATGTTTTTGTAGAATTTGGAAGCTTAGAGACAAGCTACGCATCGATGATCCTCCATGCCTTCATCTTCTTCGGCATCATCACGGTCCTCACCGTTGTCATCGACCTCCCCGGTTTTTTCTAATAATTATTAGTTTATTTGCTTTTTCACGTAACAAAGGATCTTGTTTTCTCTTATATGATGTTCTCATGAATTATGTCAATTGATTCAACATTAGATTATAAATTATTTCATTTCCGTATATATTTTTTCTGTGTTTTTTCAGTCTATTAATAGTTTATTATTATGTGAATTGATTCAAGATTATATTACGATTTATTTTATTTCCGTATATGTTTTTCTGTGTTTTTTCGGTTTATTAATAGGTACATAAACTTTATATTGGTTTTGCATAGTATATCCAATAATTTTGGAACTAATATAAACATCAAAATCAAATGACTAAACAAAACGAATTTAGTTACACATGAATATATTTCATTTATTATAGTATGGGTATATGATATGTTCCGTTATAATCTATATATATGTATATATAGAAATTATATTTGCTCCGATGTTTTATGAGTTAGAATTAATTTTATTTTTTTATTTTTTTGCTAGATTTTTCAATTATACTAATTCTTTATTCTTCAAATTTTTATCATTTTTAAATTGTGCGTGGATCAGACAAAAGTAGAATTTTTTTTTAAAAATACCAGAACCTTTGGACAATTGTAAAAGTCCAATCATATACAATTTACAAAACAATATTACGATCGAAAGAAATGGATCAAATCATATAAATATATATATAACATGAAATTCCACTCAACTGTCATCCCTACTTTGTATTAGTGGTTCCTTTAAAAAATAGGGTGTACTTAAGATTAGAAAACAAAAAATAAATGATGGTACGGAATAATTGTAAGTAATCGAAAAGATTTTGACCGTCCAATTATTTACAAAAGACGATGGAGAAATAAGTTAAAAATTTAAATAATTTGTAACGATTTCATTGTCGGACATGGTACGATTGTGAAAACACAATGGTACATGACTCGTTGATTTTGGTCTATTTCGTCATAATTTTATTGTCCATTATGGGATTACATTATTAATTTATTATTATTATTATAGCCACACATGTCTTTGCTTCACGAGTCACGACTCACTCGTTCAAGTCGCCAACAGCCTCTCTATAAAGCTAACTATATGTAGGGTGGGATATTATCCGACAAACCCTATCTCATTCAAAATCATTTCCGATTCAAATAAAAATTTGGATATTCATATATTTTGAATTAGATTTCGATAATAATTATCCGTAAGTTCAATTCAGGTTAGGACTTTTTATTTGAATTCCACTCAACACGAATATTATATATATATATATAAATTTACAATAATAATGTTCCGTACTGCATTGGATTAGGATACTATGATGAAATAATTTAATTAATCTTTTTTTTACCTTATTGTCAATCTTGTTTTGAAAATTTCATGTATTCTGTTATCTGTTATATTATAAAGATTTGATATTATTTCTTTTTTTTTTTACAATTATTTTGTTTCAAATTCAGATATAGGTGAATACTAGAACTTTTTTTTGAAGTACCAATCATATCTCTAAAATTTATAAATATATTTGTGATTTATGGATTCAGTCCTTTTATCCAAAATTATTTCAAGAAGTTATATGAATTCATAATTTATATTTCAACAAATATATAATGTGAGATTTAAATTTAGAACATATATTTCACAAACGTGATCCAACATCAAAACATATTAAATATAAATTTGGATACAATATTGATAGATCTGTATATATATACATATTATTTGTATTATATTCAATATAAAACATCATAAAATAACAATAATACCTCGTTAACGATCCATTACCAAACCCTGGTCAAGCTTAACTGCGTATACACAACCGAACTTTAATAAGGTTCATCTTTTTTGTCTTAAAACACTTAAACAAAAACAATTCCTTGAACCATATTTTATACATTTAAAGTAGAGTAAGATTAATTTAACAAAGCGGTCAATGATTATATAATCTCATTGTTACATCTTTCAAGTAAAATCTCAGATAAACAAATTTATAATAAACTAAAGACGAAATCGACATAGAAAACAAACATGAACTGCTTAAACTCTACCTAAATGAACCAAACATCAAATGTAAATAAAAATCAACAAGATTCAGAATCGTTCACAAACTCAAGAACGTGATACCAAAGCCACAAACACAACAAATGGGAGACGAGAAAATCAAGTATTATCTTCAAGTCATTGCTACTACTCCCAATAGAATGGGAATGTTTGAGGGGCAGAGACAGATTCATTCCCCGACACAACAGACCCATCAGAGGCCGCAGCCGCAGCCGCAGCCGCAGCAGCAGCGTTCTCCAACAGTCCTGACCCATATACAATGCTATCCACTGGCTCATGCGTTAAAGATGGTAGCGGTTGAACCGCGAGAGAGACTGAATTCGGCTGCTGGTGCCTCAGAACATTGTAGTGATTGTTATGACGTAAGCCGACAACGTTAGGAGATAATGTTTGGTATGAAGAGGAAGAAGAAGAAGATGATGACAGAAGAGAGAGAGCACAATCTGAGTCACTGATGCAACTCGTCAATCTCTCACACAATGTTGTTGTAGTAGTCGTAGTAGCTGTAGCTGTCTGGTTATGGCTGCCACTGAGATTATTCTCGTCTTGTAAGAATGGAAATCGTTTCTCTGTTGCTTTGTAGCTGCTGCTGGAGGATGAGATTGGGAATATTATGCTCGGTTTTGCATTGGAAGAAAGGTTTTGGCGTCTCTCATAGCTCATACTGTTGCTCACTGCACTTACAATTCCACCATTGTTCCAACCAGGACTTGCCATTGATGTTGTTGGGAATACATTTGAGTTAGAGAACTGAAGCAACTTGATACCTGAAATCACAAATCAAATGGGTTTGCACCTAACTTAACCGAATCCATATATATGAATCCATGGTCCATGTGTACCTTGGAGGCTTGTCAAGAAACTCGAGGGACGGGCCACGGGGTCAGGCTGAGGCTTTCTTCTTCGACGGTTATGTCCATCGAGACGTTTTCTACAGCTTCTCTTCCCTTCATCAAACTCTTCCAGGGAATGAAACCTACAAATATAAAAGGCCCTTACACATTCTGATTATGCCCTTCAACATGCCAATCCAATCCGACAAAGAATTCAACAACATAAAGCCAAACATAGAGAAACCTGCTACATTGTTGACAAAACCTCTGTTTCTGACCATTGATTGTAACCACAGAAGTCTTTGAATGAACCTCACAGACCTTATGCCTCTTATGATACTCCCTGCAATTACTAAGATCTGAATCACATCCATCAACGAGGCAAAACGGCGTCTGAATCCCGTTACCGTTCCCTCGTGCCCTCTTCACAGGCCCCGGGCATAATGAAGACTCTGCTTTTGTCCCAACAGATTCTTTCCACTTGCCATTACTCATCATTGGCTCTCCATCACTATTACCTGAACCTGAAACAGAAGAGTTTCCTACATTTCCAAGTTTCAGATCAAATGAGAACTCTCCTTTTCTCTGCAATCTTGGCGACCCGAAGGAGATAGATTCGCCAATATTTGGTATATCATGAATTGATTCTTGATCGAATTCGGATATATAACCGGAGCTTAGCTTGTTGAAGTTCCAATCCATTCAACTTTTTTTCCCCTTCACTGTTGCCTCCTTACTATGAACAATAACAACAACAACAAGCCAAGATTTCAAGATTCTTACTTTATGAGTTTTGTCAATCACAAAGCCAACAAAGACAACAACAAGATTAGACCCATGATCATAAAACTGACCAGACAAAAGATTAGATGTTTAAACAAGTGTTTGAGACTTAAAAATCTAAACTTTGATGCCCAGTAAGAGAGATAGTGGAAATACAGATATAGTTAGGCACTATTAGCTTTACAAAAACATGCCATGATAAAGCAGTTGGTAAGTGAAGAATAAACAGATAATTCAATGTAAGAGGAAAAATATTTTCACTTTCAATATATATATTTTTTTACCAAGAACAATTAAAAGCCCAAAGAGTTAGATTATTTTACTAAATACTAAAACAGTTGAAGCATAGCTACAGAACCAGAAAGGATCCTGCAAGATTGGAAGAAACAAAAACAAGAAAAAGACTTAAGCAATAAAAAGACTAAACAAGAAACATCAGAGATATAAAGCAATAAATACAACTTGCAGTTTTGGGTTCATTTCATCATAATAGCAAAAAATAACCAATTTTTTTCTTTCTACTCACTTCATTTCTAAACAAATGTTTTCACCCACTATGATGGCATTAGAAAAACTGTAAAAAGAATAGTCTTTGAAGGCTAAGAGACTGAGGCAAGTCGTGAATGCGTTTGGTTGAGATCATTATCTCAATATATTAGGGAGTCATGTGGGAGAAAGAGAGAGAGAGAGTGATAATGATGTTTCTAAGTAGAGAAAGGGTTTGCTTAGTTTATTAGTTTCTTATTTTCCAAATTTAGGGTTTGTTTGATATCTTTCAAGAGAGAGAGAGAGAAAAGGAAATTGAGGAAAGGGACAGGCTGTGTTGTGTTGTTTGTTCCTTCGGTAACTTTTGTGTTGTTTTTTTTTTCTTTCTTTTCTTTGGGGTTTGATGAAACATTTTATTTTTATTTTATTCATAATTAATTATTATTATTATTATTATTATTATTATTATTATGAATTTTGTATAGGATGCTTTGGGCCAACAGTGACTGTTGTGTTTCACATTCCACAACATACATTTCCCATCCCTCCCCGTCTCTCTCTATTTATATATCTAAAGCACCCTTTCTTTGACTCACAAAACTAGAGAAATTTTTTTTCTTATAAAGTAATAATATTATTTTCTTAAAAATTATCATTGATAAATTTATTGAGAACTTCCCAGGCAAGTTTTTATTATTATTATTGAAAAATAATTTTTCATTGCTAACACATAAACTCATTTATTATTATTGATAACTTAATGAAATTATTACAAAAACAAAACCAGAAAGTAAGAAAATCTATGGAGTAGTGTCTTAGTACTTATCTTGTATGGATGGAGAACTCATTGAGCAAACAAAAAAAGCGAGCACTGATTATGAAAAATATATTCAGAATAATTCATTATAAATAAGAGTTACTGAATATATTATTTTGTTGTTGTGAAAATCTTTGTCAAATATGCACTAATGATGTAAAATATAGTAATAAAATTTTGATTATAAATAAGAATTATGAAATATATTTTAAAATTAAACTAAAAGTAAAAAAATACATAAAATAAGATTTCATATATATAAATTAATTTAACCGATGAATGTAGAATAAAAAAATGTTATTACATCTTATATTCCCATTTTAATCTTAAATTATTATTCAAATATAAACACATAATAAACTATAGTAGATTTCTACATTTCGTAAACTTATCCTCAAATTATGTTAAAGATGAATCACCATTTCCACAATCTTATTATTGAATCTGTTGTCGGCCTTATTTATTTTTTATTTGAAGCGGTAATAAATTGGTTATTAAATATATGGAAGGACACGTCCAAGTGGTGCGAAGTACACATGTTCGCTGCCGGGCTTCCTTCGTAAATTGAACTCTTTTTATTATTGTATTGAAAAATCTGATAATAATATATTAGTATTCGGAGTCTAGACAATTTCATTTTACATTATAAATAAATAAATAAAAATTGTGTCAGATTCAGGTATCTGAGAAAATTTAATAAAATAGATTGAAAATTTAAACAAAATTTAATGATTTTTTATTTTATAAATATCTTCACACTATTTTTGTTTACCTTCCTCCAACTATACAATATTTGCACATGTATATTCATAAGATCTCTGAAATTTGAATCTCAAATTATAATATATAAAAATCTGGACTTATATTATATTCAGCTTTATTAAAATTTATAGGAACATTTTATAATAAATTAAGTCAAAACAAATTTGAATTTAGAATTTATTATTACACGTGGAAGAAAGAGAAAATCGCTTTAAATATAATTTTGAAATTAAAAATTGTTACAATATTAATAATATGTAGGGAGTGAAGAGCTCTTACAGTATTATTTTACTGAAGAAAAAAAAAATAATCCATTTAAAATACCCATACCCCTTTCAGTCTAAAATTCCTCAGTCAAAATATATAAAATTCAAGTGACGTAGATAAGAATATACCCGTTTATATTTTTAATTATCGAATAAAAAATTTAATATATGTACGTAAATAATTAGTGAGAAAAAAGATTAATATACACTGCATTAAATATATTCCACGGACACTGTCGTGGAGTTATTTTTTCGCCAAGTGTTATATGGTCTGAGCACACAAAGATAGGTCGACTCCATTTAATGTAGAAGGTCCACACTATCAATATAACAATTAAAAGGAGTTATTGAAAAAAAAAAAGTTAAACTTTTTCTGCTTATCATTTTAACACCGAAAATTTAAATTTTCGTTTTTATTGCTAAAATTTTAATACTTCGTATTTTATAATTATATATTAAAAATAGTCAAACTATCTAAACTTTTAATAATAATTGATTAAAAGAGCATAAGTTGCCTTTATAATTTTTTCAGTTAAAAAATGTTGATATTAAAATATAAAATTATAAGATCAGTATTAATATAAAGATTACAAATGGATATTTGAAAGCCAAAATAAAGAAAAAATATAATTTTGTGATTTAACTTGATTTAAAAAAAACGTTAGTGACACGAACAAAAATTATGTACCCAAAATGGTTTCACCAAATTTGAAAAACTTCCACAATGTGGTGAAATTCAAACTATAAAAAGTTAATAATTTATAACTGAAAGATTAGTAGAAGATAACTTTGCAGATAATCAAAATTTAAAGACCGAATATATAAAACAATATTCGTTTATTTATTCGTCAATCTTTAAATACATTTGTTAGCATTTACAATGCACCAAAGATCTCCACGGATAATTCCTCTGAGTTAGACGTAAATAAATCATCTATTGTTTTTTTCCACTCAGTACAATATCTATCTAAGTACACATAAGATCTCAGAAACTTTTTCTCTCTGTTTTGCGTACTTCTCAAATATCTACCAGATCCGTTAACCTTATTTTTTTTTCTCATGACGTTAACTTATCTATCTTCCACAAGGCACAGCCAACCTTCCGGTTTTCCAGCCGCACCATCTTGTTGATCTCTCTTCAGCATTGACTCCGCCGGATCCAACCTTGACTCCATTTTCTTCTCCTTGATCTTCTCATTGACTTCCTTCAATATCTCCTCATTTGAATTTATACTCCTTGAATGTCTCAACCACCTGAATTAACAAATATATCCTACGATCCTATTTTTATTGCATTAACAATCTCCTCCTTTGAATTCTTATCACAAAAACATACTTCAATCAATCATATAGAATTCAAAACGATGCAATAAATAATTCAAGCACAGAACAAACACCATATAAGATCAAGCAACACAAATAGATTCAAGCATATATGTTCAGTGCATAATAAGTTCAAGCAAAGAAAGGATTAAGTACACTTAAAAAACATTGTCCTTAAGTGCACTTAAAAAACGATGAATACGTAGGAACATATTAGTTCATTTGTCTCTTCCCTCTGCCTTTTTCTGTGGTCGGTTCCTCACGAACCTCCTCGTCCTCGTCCTTATGCACTTCTCCCCCTGTTTATGTGATAAGAGTTCAAACAAAGTCAGATACACAATTATAATAACCAATGCACGAGAGAATATAAGTGCACTTGATTACTCTGGAATTATTTCAGTAGCCCTGTAACAGACTTCAGGGCTGCATCCAAAGTGGAATGCATAGTCTCCATTGGCGGTTTTAACTCAGTGAGCTCTTGAACAACACTGTTTCCTGAAGTTCCCTCCGCAGCTGAAGAAGGCATCTTAGCCATATACCTCTTCTCCAAAATAATCCATGGGGGAATGTTCTCTCTCATCTCATTTTTGCCAACGATTTCTGGAACTTGTTAACTCAGGATATTCTGAATCAAACACGGGAACAGAAGAATGAACTTCGTAGAGTTGGATAAACCAAGCCCTATGATGGAGTCCAGGAACACCTTTCCAAAATTAATTTGGATATCATTCTTCAGGCAATACAGAAAGATTGATGTATCTTGCCTAAGCCCATCAGAATTTTTGTTTGGCACCCAATTAGTGTGAGAGATCTTGTTAAGCAGGGCGTACTCCCATTGAAGTTTTGAATTAGGATTCTGACCAGGCCACGTAACCAATGTACTGTCCGTCAGCTCCTTAGTGACGATGTCCAGATCTAAATCTATTTGAAGTTCCTTAGTACGCGTCACATCCACATGTGGGATATGCCAAGGAAATCATTGATAACTTCAGCACTAAATTTGAAGATATGCCCACGAACATACGTGGTACCAAACAAAGCTGACCCCGAATCTTCAATCTCCGGAACCAAATCCGCATAAAATTCATAGATAAGTTCCTTACACACAGGAATCACAGTAGTGACTGTGTGCGTGAGCTTGCGATTCACTAGGAGTTGCCAGATCGGGAGATGCTTGAACTCATTAACGCTTAGACCACGTTCAGAAAATATTTCGTGTTCCTTAAGCGTCTTAAGACGAGAGACATATGGCTCCTTATAAAATTTGTGTGAATAAGCTTTGGATGGAGAGAGAGAAGTACCTCACCGTGAAGATGCATAGGTTTGTTTGTTGTAGCAGGGACCGGTTATCGAACATTTACAGGCGTTGTATGAACAGTGGGATGAGCATCACTCGGTGGTGGGGTCGAGGTGTGCTGAGTTTGGCTTGGTGGGGTCGAAGATTGTTGAGATTCACGTTGTAGGGTCGAGGTAGAGGGGGCCCTTGATTGACAATTAGAGAATGTTTGAATATGCACCATCGACGTTGCATTCGGACGTCTATTCTCACTTTTATTTGGAGCAAAGTATTTGGTAGCCAGAACTTTGTATCGTCTTCCATTGACGCGAGAGGGGTCCCGTGTGAACACCAAATCCCCCATTCGAACATCCTGGTTGTCAAGTAGGAGAGTATCATTCTCATTCAGACCAAATTTTGTGCTTCGTGTTTCCATCGGTGTTGAGGATAATATCTGCAATGAAAAAATGTGCTTCTCGTTCTCTCGAAAGTAAGGGTTAGGGTTTCAGAATTTCAAGTGACAAATAGAATGCAACAGTGGAGAGAGAGTTAAGTGCAGTTGCAGAAGTAGCGAAAAAATAGGGATTTTGGAAAAAAAAATGGAAATAACTGCACTAGTCACGTCAGCCCACAAACTATCTCATCACATTTAAAATTTTTGAAAACAAGCTGCCAAGTTTCTCTGAAAAACACTCAAGTACTGATATCACTCGTCAAATCAATGTATAAAACCGAACTATAAAACATGATAAAGAGAATCAAAGCAAAATCAGACCATTAAGAATTAGACAAGAACTGCAAATGACTGAATGGTTAAGTACACTTACTGAATATTGTTATCCACTTAAAACAAGCTGCAACACTGTATCACATCTTATTATTTTTTATTTTCTTTTTTTTTTCCTTTTTTTATTATTTTTAAACACTCATTAACAGCTTCTAAGATGTTGTGTAGATATCCTTTTGTTCATATAACAAGCTCCTTGATTATCCTTTTTAGATATAATCTTATGCAAGCATAGAGGAGTATGTAAGCTCAATTTTAGCTTTGTAACATAGGACGTGATAACTGAAACTTAATATCTTCCAACTTAGACCCGAGTATATACTCATAACAAACTGTTCATATCTGTGCATAGAAATAAATATAAAAGTTGTTAGAGGAGTAAGCGAGAAGATTAAATGCACTTAGGTCACCAGATAGAGAACTTATAACTGGCAAAACTATAACAGTGTTCAAAACGCTGAGCAATGAGCAATGAAGTGTACTTAAAAATTCGTAACGCAATTGTGTTATTGCCATAACCAAGAAAGATACCCTCATCGGTTTTGGCATCGAATTTACCCAAGCATTCTCTATCATTCAATACAAAGCAAGTGTACCCAAAAACATGAAAATAGCTTAAGTCCGGACTTTTACCTTTCCACAGCTTGTAGGGTGTTTTAGACATACCTGGGCGAATGTAAACACGATTAATAATGTAGCATGTTGTATTTATGGCTTCAGCCCAAAACCTGATAGATATTGATTTTCCATGCAACATATCCCGAGCCATTTCTTGCAGTGTTCTGTTCTTCCTTTCAACAACTCCATTCTGTTGTGGTGTCTTGGGTGCTGAAAATTCGTGGATGATGTCATGCTTTTGACAGAAATTTTGAAATACATCATTCTCGAATTCTTTTCCATGATCGCTCCTGATTCTCTCAATACATCCTTTAGTGTTTTTCAATTGAAGAAACAAGAAATGAAACAACTCGAATGTGTCAGATTTTTCTCTCAAAAATTTTACCCAAGTATATCTAGAAAAATCATCAACAATAACAAAAATGTATCTCTTTTCTCCAAAACTTTTTGTTCTCATCGGACCTATTAAGTCCATATGCACCAGCTCTAGAATTTTATCAGTCTTCACTTCGGGCATCCTTTTATGATGAACTTTGACCTGTTTACCTAACTGACATGGTTTACAAATTTCTGTTTTATCTAATTTCAGTTTAGGCATACCTCTTACTACTGTAGAATCAGATAGTTTCACCAGAGACCTGTAATTGATGTGTCCTAATCGCTGATGCCATAATGAAAGTATATCATCTATTGCTTTGAAGCAAACTTTCTCTTCAGTCCACACATAGCAATTATTTGAAGACCGTGAACCTGTAAGTACACACTTATTGTCAGAATTCATCACTTGACACTCCTTGTTAGTGAACTTAACCTGATGATGACTGTCACATAGTTGACTGATGCTAATTAAATTAGTCGTTAAGCCCGCAACAAATTGCACATTTGTTAAAGCTGGTTGTCCAGGTGAGCTTATGTCTCCTTTGCCAAGAATTTTTCCTTTATTTCTATCACCGAACACTACGCTTCCTGCATTCTTAATTTCAACAAAATTTGAAAGCAATTCCCTTGTACTTGTCATATGTCTGGAGCATCCACTATCAAAGTACCAGATGTTAGATTTTTCTTTCTGAGTAGAAATATATGCAACATTGCAGTACAAGTCACTTTTCTTTACCTAAATTTGTTTAACTTTTGGTGACTTACCTGCGTCATACCTGAATTTTTTATAACAAGTGCGTTGTTTATGACCTCTAATTCCACAGAACAAACAAACTACCGAGTTTCTCTTCCTGTTTTTACCTTGGTGCATTCTTTCATGATTATGTCCATTATGTTATGTGTACACCGTTCTTCTCTTGTTGTTGTTTTGATAAGACGTCTGAAATTATCTTCTGGGCCTGTGCTCAAAGACGTTTGATATCTTGCTTCATTTGTCTTGATCAATTGGACATTTAATTTGTTCATCCTAAGCCACTCATTGTAAATAGTCTCTACATCTTCTTCTTCTTCTTCTTCTTCTTCTTCTTCTTCTTCTTCTTCTTCTTCTTCTTCTTCTTCTTCTTCTTCTTCTTCTTCTTCTTCTTCTTCTTGATCCTTTTCACTTTCTTTGTCATTTTCATCAATAATACCGATAAATGCAACAAAACTAGACTATTTTTCTTCAGTCTCATCTCCAGATTCAGAACTCGATTCACTAAATGTGATTAGTGATTTTCCCTTTACATAGCTACTGTCAGCACATTCATTTTTAGTATGTCCAAAGCCCTTGCATTTGAAGCATTGTGTCTCTCTTAAGTTTTTCAGCATACTTACTCTTTTTGCGATGCTAGGACAATCTGATTTGAAATGACCAAATCCTTTGCATTCATGGCATTGAGCTCCAGATTTATTCTCCTTTTTATATCCAACTTCCTCAGCCGATGACCTTTTCACTCCTGACCGTTTCTTCATAAATTTTCCAAACTTCCTGGTCAATAGGACAATATTTTCTTCAAGATTGTCTAATCTGGTGCTTTCTGATGTAGCCTGTAATACTACTCCTTTGCTTCCATCTTTAGTTGTATCTCATTGTTCGAGTTGAAGTTCAAGTTCATACGCAGTCAAAATTCCAACTATTTCTTTGAAGCTTGTAGTATCTGTATTCAAAGACATGTTCATTGCAACCTTCTGTGCATGAAACTTCTTAGGTAGATATCTCAGTAATTTCTTAACCAGTTTCTTATCGTCCAGATTCTGCCCAAGTACACTTACTTCATTGGCAATGACATTCATTCGACCGCTGAATTCTTTTACGCTTTCATACTCCCCCATCTCCAGTTTCTCAAACTGATGTTCTAATATATCCAGACGTGTTCTTTTGACACTTGTGGTGCCTTCATGGATAGTTTCCAACGTATCCCATGCATCTTTGGTAGACTCGCATCCTTGAATTTGTTTAAATTCATTGATGTCCACTGATGAGAAAATAGATGTCAAGGCTTTTGTGTTGAAGGTTGAACTTCTTTTCTCACTAGACGTCCATTGATCTGATGGCTTCTCTTTTTTATTTCCATTTCATCAATGATAGTTGGTGGAGTCCATCCATTCTTCACGACACTCCAGGCATCTTCATCAATTCCTCTTATACTTGCCCTCATCTTGACTTTCCAATATCCATAGTTAGACGCATCTAACATGACAAGATTTCCAAACGAGTACAGATCTCTTGGTCCTTTTATTTTTGTTGTCTTCTCGGATCTCAAACCAGTTCTTAGATTTACTCTAAATTTAGGTTACCTGCTCTGATACCAATTGAAAGACTAGTAGAAGATAACTTTGCAGATAATTAAATCTTAAAGACCGAATATATAAAATAGTACTCGTTTATTTACTCGTCAATCTTTAAGTACACTTGTTAGCATATACAATGCACCAAAGATCTCAACGGATAACTCCCCTGAGTTAGACGTACATAAATCCTCTACTGTTTTTCTTCACTCAATACAATCTGTTTCCAAGTACACTTAAAACCTCAAAAACTTTTTCTCTCTGTTTTGCGTACTTCTCAGATATCTTCCAGATCCGTTAACCTTCTTTTTCTCGTCAGGTTAACTTATCTATCTTCCACAAGGCACAGCCAACCTCCCGGTTCTCCAGCCGCACCATCTTGCTAATCTCTCTTCAGCATTGACTCCGCCGAATCCAACCACTCCATGTTCTTCTACTTGATCTTCTCATTGACTTCCTTCAATATCTCCTCATTTGAATTTATACACTAAAAAACTAATCTTAAAATTAAAAGGATAAAAAAAGATTAACATGAAGAATTAACCATAGAGAAGTAGATTGTATCTTTTGTAATAAAATTGAGTTCGTAATTTGTCTAAGAATTTTAATAGTTCGAAAGATTGAATGAGAAACCATAGCAGCTCAGAGATCCTCAGGTGTTTGTCCCTGGATGAAAAACAAATGACAGAACATTGTACCATATGACATTAGTAAACATCATAAACATCACCCTATTTTCTCAACCATCACTGAAATTACAATGTGCCTCTCAGTTGACGGTCACTTTTCCGACCATTCCCGCACCCTGATGTGGCGCACAGTAGAAGCTGTAAGTCCCAGGCTCCGTCAAGGCAACCTCGTACGTCTCTCCAGGACCGTTCAACAGATCTTGTTCATCCATCGAGATCTTGCTCGCATCCACACCACTCGGGATCTCATCCTCGTCGAACACGACGTTGTGTGGGAACCCTGCGTTGTTCTTGAACACGATCTTCTCACCTTTCGCTATGGTGAAATCGTTGGGAACAAATGCCAACGACCCATCTCCTCCTCCCAAGAGAACTTCGATGGCCATGGCGTTTCCCGCGAGGGCTACGGAGGCAACTGCCGCGACGGTGGCGACCCCGACGTCTCTCAGGGAGGCCCTCACGGTGAGCTTCGAGGTCCTCACGGCGGACGAGACGGAAACCGTTGTGGGTTTTGTGGAGGAGCTTGAGTTGGCTTTGAGGCCGGTGAAGGATGGGATTGCGACGGCGGCGGAGGTAACTGTGGCCATTTCTCTAGTTATAAGGTCTGTTTTCCTTTACTTAAGAATTTTTGGGGGGTTTTAGAGATATATAGAGAAAGATGGCAATGTGAGGTTTATCAGTTTATGTGGTGAGAAACAGATATCATCATATCATAATGGATGGGCAGTGTGGGAGTGTTATCCTTTGGGAAATGCTCTCATTGGTTGTGTCAGATGTTGGTTGAGATGACGTGGCACTTTTTTTTTTGTGTGCTAGAGATGAGAAAATTTTGTGAATTTTTGTGTAAGATAATTTCATGGAATAAGAACTAGGTGGGCAATGGGCTTAGGAAGAGTCCAAATATATCCATAAGTGCTCGCTCGCTTCGATGATGGCCGAATTACTACATGATTTAATTAATGAGGATTAGCTTAATAATATTATCAAAGAAAAACAACGTATTCGTTTCAGTTCTATTTTCTTTTTAATTTTAATTTTCATCTTTTTTTTTCGATTTTAAATTTTCATCTGATTTCTTCTTCAACTATCAAAATCTATCTAAAACTTCTTCGGTAATGAAAGCTTGTAGAAGATGACTAATACGTAAATGATCAAAACTGGACTGCGAAATATCAAACAGTATATGTTTATTTACTTGTCAATCTTTAGGTACACTTGTTGTTTTCTACAATGTACTAAAGATTTCCACCGATTTAACTCCCCCTGAGTTAAACATGTAAATACAACTCACAACTGTTTATCTTTTCAACCCAGTATCTATTTAAGTGCACCTAAAACTCTGAACTTTCTTGTTCTCTGTTTCGTGCTCTCCCAGATACTCTTCAGACTAGTTGATCTTCCTTCTTTATTTCAGATCAATTTATCTGCATTTCTCACGGCTCAGCAACCACCTCCTGGTCTTCAGCTGCGCCGTTGTGCTGAAAATCTTCAGCATTGAATCCGGTCGATTCAAATCGTTCCTTATTCTTCTCCTTGATCTTCTAGTTGACTCGTTCCAGCTTTCTTCAATTTAAATTCAAACTCCCTTAATGTTCTCAATCACCTGAAACGACATACATAAAACTCGATCCAATTTTTACTACATTAACAATCTCTCCCTTTTTGAATTCTTATCACAAAAACACTTAATCGTTAGAAACACAAGAAATTCAAAATATTGCAGTAAAAAAAATTCACACATATCAAAGTTTAACACCCTAAACCAAGTCATCAAGCATAGGAATAAAAGTCATTAAGTACACTTAAACAAATGTCTTTTAGGTGCACTTAAAAGAAATCAATTCTGCTTTCTTTTTCTTTTGTTCCTTCGCGAAGAGGTTTCCTCCTGAACCTCTTCAGATTCTGTTTCCTCTGCTTCTTCTTCTTCTCTTTGTATTTCTCCCCTCTGAGAACGCAAGATGAGATCATCAATCTTGCGAAGCATACATCCCATTGTCTCCGTCACTGATTTTCGCAGTTCTGTAAGTTCACGGACCAAATTACTCTTCGAAGATGTAGCAGTTGACGCCGAAGGCATCTTTGCCATATAACGCTTTTCCAATTTGATCCAAGGTGGAATATTCTCACGGGACTCAGTTTGACCAATTATCGCGGGTACTTGTTGAACCAAAATATTCTGAATTAGGCAAGGGAACAGAAGAATGAACTTGGTCGAGTTGGAGACTCCAAGTCCCACAATAACATCCAGAAACACTTTTCCAACGTTGATGGGAATGTCATTCTTCACACAGTAAAGAAATACTGCGGTATCTTGCCGAATTGCATCCGATTTTTTATTTGGTATCCAGTTCGTTCGGGAAATCTTATTTAACAGAGCATATTCCCATTGGAGTTTGGAGTTCGGGATTTGTCCAGACCACGAACTCATCTTGCCCTCTGTCAACTGCTGAGTGACAGCATCCATATCCAAATCAAGTTGGATTTCTTTACTCCGAGTAATGGGTATATGCGGGGTACCCAAAAAATCATTTATGACCTCTGCACTGAACTTCAAAATTCTACCACGCACATACGTGGTGCCAAACTGAGCTGATCCTGAATCCACTATCTCCGGTGACAGATTAGCATAGAATTCATATACTAATTCCTTGCAAATGGGAGTCACAGTAGTGACTGTGCTTGTTAGCTTTCTGTCAACTAAAACATTCCAAACAGATAGGTGTTGGAATTGCTGTACGCTTAACCCTTTTTCAGAGAAAATCTCCCTCTCCCTCAACGTCCTGAACCTACTCTTATATGATTCATTATAGAATTTTTGAGAGTAAGCCTGTGAGTGAGAAATTGGGGTACCTCTGCGTTCAGCTGGAGGGGACTGCGGTGCTTCAGAAACCGGAATGTTCCTATCTGTTTCCGGCGACTTTGTAGGGATTGTTGACTCTGGACTAGAAGAAGAGATATGAACCGGACTAGACTGGGTGGGGACAGTAGTAGGGCTTGTAGGCTGTTCTGATGTAGTTTCAGCCCTAGATTCACTCAATAGAGTTGGAGGATTTGTCTGCATACCAGGGTCAAGCAGCACTCGAATGTCGCTGTCAGAGTGTGTACGTAGGTGAACTAATGGAGAAGCACCCGGTCGCATGTTCTGTTGTTTGTTTTTGGCAAAGAATTTTGTCGCCATTACTTTGTATCGCCGACCATTTACTCGCGGGGGATTGCGAGTAAACACCAAATCTTGCACCTCAACCATTTACTCGCGGGGGATTGCGAGTAAACACCAAATCCTTCATTTGCACCTCATTACCATCCAGGATGAGGAAATCATCCTGAGATAACCCAAAATTTGAACTTCTAGTCTGCATTTTCGAATAGAGGAGGTCTGCACTAGGAAAGGAGATGTACTCTTTTTCTCAAGAGACGTAAGTTAGGGTTTGTGAAATGTAACCAAAAGAGACAGATGAAACGATTTTAGCGTGTAATGTGCAGTTTCAGAGGAAAATAAGGGTCAGTTTCAGAGAAATAGGGGTATTTTTGAAAATTTCAAATTTAATGCCCACTCACATCAGCCCACAAACATCTCTTCTCATTAAAACAGCCGCCAGTTTATTTAAAAAAAAACTCAAGTGTATTTTTATTTACTTGTCAAATCAAGGAAAACTTGACATAGGCATGATGAATAATCTCTGAAACAGAAAAAAAAACATGAAGAGTTGGCTAAGAACTCCCCCTGAGTTAGATGTAAATAAACACTAATTATTTCTCTCGATTTCTCACTGTATCGCTCTAAGTACACTTAAAACTCTGTGAACTGCATTCACTCTATTTTAAGTACTTCTTCGATACTCGTCCAGATTCGTTAACCTCTTGTTTCTCGCGAGTTAACTTATCTATATCCGCATGTGCTCAGCTAACCCACCGGTTTTCCAGCCGCACATCCTTATTGTTCTTTTTCAAATTTGAACTTCTCCTCATTCTTCTCTTTGATCCTTTTTATTCTCCTTGTTTTGCTCTTTGAATCT
>CM071863.1:56076365-56109055 GCA_036759665.1 Gynandropsis gynandra
CTTCGATAGGACCGATTGTAGGTTCCTCGGAAGGAACCTCCTTAGGGGCGCCCTCTTCGACAGTAACCACTGGAGCATCTGCATAAAATTACTTCAATCATTAGATGCGACCCTTCTACTTATACGATCGTGTGACTTATGCGTCTTTTGCGACCCTTGCGACCCTTGCTAACTCTCGATGGAAATTGACTCAAATGAACTTTTTCACTATTTATTACTTACTTGGTGGAACTTCATCAGGAGCAACGACTGTAGTAACCTCTCTGGAAATGTATTCAGTTAGAGGAATGGTGGCGACAGATGCGATATTTTCAATTAATCTCAAAATGTTTGCCAAATCCTCTTCTGAACCATCTCGAGAGTCATTTTCAGACTACTGGAAGAGTGGATATGAACGTTGAAAGAATTCATCATCTCTAACACTGCCGGAAGATTGGTTTGCGGTGCTCGCATCTATCTCGGCATATTTTGATTTTGCCTTTTCAGCACCTTTGGGATTTGCCGCCTCTGCTTTTGTATAGGCAAATGACCTTTTCAGCACCTTTGGGATTTGCCGCCTCTGCTTTTGTATTAGGCAAATGAAACCCAACATCCCTTAGAAGATCTCTGATAGCGTTGATGATTATTTTCTCCGACTTCTTTATTTCCTTAACTAATTTCTGCTCCAGTGTCAGCCGGACTGGAGCTTCTTTTCCTTCAGCTTCATCTTCATCCTCGCCTTCTCTTTCAGCTTCAGCTTCAGCATCACCATCTCTTCTTCATCACCTTCAGCATCAGCTTCATCATCTTCAAGCTATATCATTTTTCCCCCACACTCTTTTTCCTCTTAGTCCCCTTCCTCTTTCCTTTCCCCTTCCCTTTCCCTTCTTTTGATCACCAAGAACTGCTTTTCGCGTAAGCAGTTCTTGCTCACGGATGTCCTCCCAACAAAGTCCCTTCGAATTTCTACGAATATGTTCCATCCATATCTGAACATCGGGATCGTGGCATCCCTCATAGTCTTCCAGATCAAAAACTAAACCGTATTCTTCGTGATCAGCACGAAGAATACTTCGAATATCTTGAAAAACAAAAAATAGCAATTATTACCCTCTGTGATCCTTGTTTTCCGTGTGACGTGTAATTGTTACCTTAGAATCTCCGATCAGCCTTATGACTTCAGCGTACTTCAGGTTAATACTGGGTTTAACCATCTTCTTGCACATTCTTGGGCATGATGGATCCGCATCCATAACATCAGCATACCATCCCTTTTCGCCCAAACTAAGGATGGTTTTGAAAGGAAGTAACTGCAACATTAAAAAAATAAGAATGCAAAAAGTATGAAAAAATTCAAGTTATTCGAATAATATATACAACTTACCATTAGTGGGATCATGAAACCGTCACAGTACCATTTTGGTTTCGGTGATTCTCCGCTAATGTGCTTGCGACAAGTATCCACAATCTTTCTTGTCGAATGTGTAACGCCCCCATGGAAAGTCTTCACAAAATTCCAAATCATCAACCATGTCAATGAGATCATGGCTGATAGAGTTGTCTGATGAAGGCTTGTGAGCCATAACTTGCGCCAACAACAACAAAGTTGCCAACCTCTTTCGGTCCTCGTCATTCTTCGCCTTCACAAGCTTTCCAATGATTTGTACGGGGGTCACCTTTCCACGGCCGAAATTCTTCCGCCTGAATGTATCACCCCTTTTGGACTCCCATCCTTTGGGATATGGTCCACAGTTCAATCTGGAATGCGTGCTCCACTATAGATTACCGGATGGGAACACCGTTTAAGACGAACCACATCTCCTTCTTATCCCGTACAATCATAGATTTATTTAGGAGGATAGACATTTGAAGCTTAGTCAATGTGGAGTCACATTGGAAATGGAATAAATGCTTAAATTGTGATTCATTGTCGAAGTAATGCAACTCGTATTCATCTAAGATTCCTCTCAGCTTCGTTATTGTCTCGTGAGGATAACACTTGGTGGTGATCTTTGGCATTCTGTCCATGTGTTTGAATTCATATACAAACTTCGGCTTTGAGGCCACCTGTAAAATGACCAATTAATTAAGAATACATTATACTTCTACCGACTCAAGCGACCCATGCGACTCAACCGTCCCGTGCGACTCAATCGATCCATGCGACTCAACCGACCCATCCGACTCAACAGACCCTTTGACTCAACCGACCCATGCGACTCAACTGACCCATGTGACCCAAACCGACTAACTCAGACTACCGACTCAAACGACCCTTAGACCCCCTGCGACGCTCAAGCGACGATTGCGACCCAAACCGACTCACTGAGACAACCGACTCAAATGACCCTTAGACTCCCTGCGACGCTCAAGCGACCATTGCGACCCAAATCGACTCACTCAGACTCAACAGATTCACTGACACTCACATCCATTTCAAATCAATAAACCATTCTGGGACTCGACAGCCTGCAAAACCCTAGAAATGAACGCTCAACCGACCATCGCGATCCAAACCGACTCATTGAGACAACCGATTCTTGCGACTCAACCGACTCACTGAGACTCAACCGACTCATTGACACTCACACCCATTTCAAATCAATAAACCATCCTGGGACTCGACAGCCTGCAAAACCCTAGAAATCGATCTACTTACATTTATTGACGCCATTGAAGATTGACTCGTGCTCTCTTCTCCACCGTTGCTGATTCTAGCCATTTCCTTCTTGTCAACTTTGAATCGATCCCTCTCAAGTTCGAAATCATTTGTTCTTTCTTGGTTTTGACACGGTTTGATAGTTTTTCACGTCGAAAATATCCAGAATGCGGGTTTTTTCACGTTGGAAAATTAAGGGTAAATTTGTCTTTTCTCCAGTTTTTTTTTTTCCGATTAAATAATTATTTTACAGAAGGATATTTTTGAAGTGTTTTAGTCTTACGAGAGTATCGCCCAATGTAACGATACGTATTGAAGTTAAAAATTATAATTATTATCGTCAAATAGGTTTTATTAAAGGTATCAATTATTGTGTATTGTTATACATTAGATTTTCTTCTATATTGTAGCTACACGCGTACGAGTACGCGCCGATAGGCGGTGCTAGTAACAACACGTCACGATGTCTTTGTTTGTATCACAGTGATCGTTATAGTCAACTTTGGTCCAAATGCGACCAATGCTTTCCCTGATTTATGACTAATATATACCCTTAATATTTTTCCTTTAAACACCTTCATTAGAATATTAAGTCTAAACCCAAGTTCCCATAAAAAAAATCCAAAACTTCTATAGGATTCGTTCGAATTCAACCAGAATAACAGAACAATAAACTTATTTATGTTGCTGTTTTATTTCTATTTATGTCTTTTTCTTTTACAAACAATAAACACTAGAAAAACACCATGGTTAAGAAAAACAACATATTTTGCACATAAACTCACATTAATTACTTCTTAATCTGACTTAATTTCGCTAGTTTGGATGGATTCAGGGTAGAGAATAGAACGTGTTCCAGTCATGTCCAAGATTTTCTTGCTAAGGGCATCTTTCTCTGATGTACCAAACCCTGTCATGTACAACAATCGGCATCCCCATTCAATAATCTCCGGACAGAACACTTTCCACATGTACGTTATGTTAAACCACGACGGTTCCGTCAAGTACTTCTGTCCACGGCTGGCCGCTCTCACGATGGCTCTCGCGCATGATGTTACGGACGCCACGGGAAATGCCCCTATTTGAACCTGTTTTACCAAAGTTATACAAACATCGAGTTAACATTGATCCCTTTTCCAAATCTTCGATCAACAAAACAAGCTTTTTATCGGTGTTGGATCGGATCCGACTTACATCCCTTGCGTCTTGATCTACGATTTCCATGCCTTCCCCGGATAAAAACTTGCCTTTGGTGAGTTCAGATTCGATGTAACCAGGCGTAACAATCGTGATATGTATATCGCGTGCGAGTTCAATCCTCAATGTGTCAAAGAAACTCCACACTGCTGCTTTACTTGCCTGATGAATAATACAATAAGCTTAATCTCAAAGTCGGTCCAAGTACTCGAATATTCATCATTCAATTACTTACATTGTAAATGCTCATTCTTGGAGCGGTTAGCCACGCGGCAGAGGAGGACATCACTACGATCTTGCCCTTCGTTTGTTTAAGGTATGGTAGCGCAGCACCGGTTGTATAAACCGCACCCCAGAAGTTAACGTCCTAAGTATAAGAGCCGAAAAGTTGAATACAAATCTCTAATAACGAATTGAGTAATAAATATACAAAGATCTCACGTAGAATCTTACCATAATGGCTCTTGTATTGGTGATTTCCGAAATATTCTCGAACAACAACATATTGGAAATCCCAGCATTGTTCACCAGATGATCCACTGCAGAACCACGTAATTTTTGTATCGTAAATTGTTTTAATTATAACCACAATAACCCACGGCCATTCATATGCTAAAATTCAATTCCACTAATTGAATTTTGCGTAATCTGATTTAACTCATAAACCAACTTTTTAATAACCGCGAGAATTTACAGTCACATATACTAAATTTCAATTCTACTAATTGAAGGTTTTATATGATGTGCTTACATCTTCCGAAATGAGCGATTGTGTCATCGACGATTCTTCGACAATCTTCGGGCTTGGAGACGTCGGCTTGAACAGTGATGACGTCAGGCGATCCCAGCTCACGTGCGAGGTCAGCTACTTCTTGGAGACGGTTCTTCCTGCGAGCCGCCAAGGCCAAACATGCCCCTCTACTTCCATACTCATATGCCAAATGCTGCACACACACACACGCACGTATATATATATATATATATATATATAGATATGTATGAATTATTTAATTTGCCTCACGAATCATAACAAATCTTATGTAACACTGGGCTTCTCGTTATGTGGAATTAAAAGCAAACATATGTATTGTCACGGTTGGTACTTTGAGAGATTTATGGTTAAATATCACATAAATATATGTGAATAATTTATCCTTAAAATCGAAGGTGAAAACTAATACAATTTCTCATTAATCCGTAAAATAGTTTTATTTGTTAAACGATAAAAAAGGTATCTAGTTCGATAACGCCTAATTTGGATGTCCGAATAATCATATAAAACCCACATGTTACAAACTATTGTATTCTATATTCCCCTTCACTTATTATTCTAATAAGCATATATGCTCAACGATATATATATACATATATATTAAATCCATAAATATAATCAAACATAACTGGGCACAAATTAAGTTTTTGGTAATAACCTCGCCGATACCGGATGAAGCGCCGGTGATGATGACGACCTTTCCCTGGAGATTTTCCGAGAAAATTGCTGAGAAAATGGACTGCAAGAACTTGAAGAAGTAAAATGGAGGCAAGAAGAAGCAGAAAGCGAAGAAGGTCATGAAGGGTGCAGTCAAATTTAGGAAACCATTGATTAGATCCATCTCGACCGACCAAAACTCAAAAAACAAAACACAAAATACACACAATACAATCCAATGGCTTGGACGTTGATTATTACATATCATGTAAACATGGTGTTATACGTGGCCAGTTTGCATGGGAATGAGAGGACACGTAGTCAACGTGTGATGGCACTTTTGTTTGGTTATCTCTTTTGGATAGAGATCAATCTTCGCCGATTCTTTATGAATAAAATTCGATAAAACCGACAAAAACTTGGTAAATCTCGAGATTTTAAATTGACAATTTATTTGACGTATCTAATGGTTCATAGATTAATAACAGTAAGCATGGTTACTTGAATTTGGATTAACATAGATTAATTATAGTCTGAGGTCAAATAGGAGAGAATTTTAACTCAATGTAAGGATTGATTTGATTTGTGAAGAGGAATTCCTAAATCTCTTGGACCCCATCAATTGTAAGGAATATCAGAACCGACAGATATTCACGGATCAAATAGAAAGAATTGTATCAATTTAAAATATAAAACAGACTAAAATCAAACAAAAAATTATATCAAAATCGGTTCAAGATTGAGTTAATTAGATACAATTAACTAAGTCAATTCAATTTTTTATTTGAAATCAATTAAACTGATCTGAATAACTCGTTTTGATCTGATTTCAATATAATTAACTAAACTGAATCTAAAGTTAACTCGAAATCAATTAATCTAATACGATTAACTTGATTTCGACACAATTATCCAAAATTTAACATTTATTGTTTATGTGTATACAAAATTCACATCTAATTGCCTAAAATTTAACATTTTAAAATGTAATCGGGTCGAAAATGAGTCATAATCGAATCAATTTGGCCACAATTCCGATTAAAATTAGGTCAAATTGGGGTTAAAATCGGGTCGAATTGGGGTCAAAATCAGATCGAAATCGGTTCGGTTAACAGATAGTTAATGAATGGGTTTTATACATATTTTAGATAATTAAAGGAACTAAAAGTCGAGGGGAAAATCGGATGAGGTCGAAAATCGAGAGAGAAATCAGAGTAAAGCAATATTGTCAAGGCGGAATATGTGGTTTTCCCCTAAATTTACTCGTCATTTCCTCAATTTGTGTTGAATAAAATTGCAAGACAAAAATATCAATTCGATATAAAATTCTCTCTTCCAATTGCGTATGATCCTTATTTCATTTATTTTCTAACACATTATCGGCACAAAGATTCTTTTTTAACCAATCGAGGCAATTCTCGATATATTGATCAATCGAATAATTTTTGAATTACGTATAACTATTTATAATATTAACAATACATAATAAGTGTGCTCTACACCAACTATTAATTTGGATATTGTGTATCAGACAAATTATAGGTGAATTTTATATTTCATATTTTTAATTATATGCTTCTTTTTATTCATTTAGTTTCATCATGAGACCTTGTCAAAACTTGAGTTTGAAGCTCTTGACATAACCGAAAAAATATTTGTCATGGATTTTAAAGTAGAAATCCATTTGGATGCTAAAGACATATAAGAGACTATTGATGTTTCTATTAATTCATCTGATGTGGTTAATCTCAAGTAATAATTACCTAGACTAACGCTTCCGCAAGAATATGGATCATATAGACTAGACTAAAATAAAAGAGATCTAACTTTCGAGTACGAGGGTCGAACACAAAGAATTGATGCAACTTTAAAGCTAGTATAAACTAATGAATAAGACGTGTAAAATCAATAAGTGATGGGAATGCGAATAAAGATAAACTAACTAACTAATTAACGGATTAAACTCAATGAACTAAACACCACAGGTTTCGAGAGATGCACGATGATGTAATGAAGTTCTAACAAGATTATGGTCTTAGATATTATCACGTATTCGAGGAATTTAAGCTCTTTCCTAGGGAATGACTCTTCTGATGCCTAAACCTACTATCTAACGTGCGTACTACTGATATTCCAATTGTGTAATCTCACACGAACTACCAATCTTCCAATTGCGTAATCTCACACGATAAATGCATTGAGTCCGCTATCCTAATTCCCAAGTCAAATTAACCGATCAGCCACGGTTCTAAATCAATTGAAATCTCATATCATGGCTACGTTCCAACGTTCAATTCATCTTCCAATGCAACCAAACTTTTATGATCATTCATTCAAGTGGCATTCATGAACGAAAGCAATAAGAACAACCAATCAATCCGAAAAACGATCAAATACCAAAATCATTCATTCAGGTGGCATTCAAGAACGAAAGCATTAAGAATCACCAAGCATTAAGAACAAGACTTCGTTACATATCGACAAAGCTCTCTAACCTATGGCTATGGACCTACTCGGACATGAACTTAGAATACGAAACACAAAGGATAACCATATTCAACATGGATAAAGAGTGAGATTCCTCCCTATTCTTTTACCGATGTCTTCAATAGCTCCTCCACAGTCCGGCTCCGTTGCTCCGTCCTTCGCACTCGTGTGTGTTCTGCTCTCTCTACTCTCCCTCAGCTCTGTCTCCGTCGTTCCTTCCATCTAAATCTCCATTGAATCTCCTTCTTTCCTCTTCTTCTTTCTTTCCTTTTCTTCTTTTTCCTCTTTTTGCCGAGTCTTTCCATTCTTTCCTGTGAGTTTTCCTGTTATTTCCCGTTGACCGAACCTTTCCTTTTCTTCATGGCCGCGCGCAGGTTTAATGTGCCCGACCAGGCACAAAAGTGAGCTCGGTCGGGCGCTTCAGCTGATCCAAGCCCGATCGGGCTTCATGCATGTCCGGGCCGTGCTGCACATACGAGGATGTTGTCTGTTTCACGAGCCCGGTCGGGCTATGAGGGAAGCACGGTCGGGCTTGCCTTCTTGAACATGAGCACGGGCAGGCTGTGGACAATGCACGGTCGGGCTTGCCTTCTTGAACATGAGGGGCGGGCACAATGCACGGTCGGGCTGCTGGTTATCTTCAGCTGCACGGGCGGGCTTGAATGGCTACACGGTTGGGCTGTTCACCTCCTTTTTGTGCCCGGTCGTGCTAGGGAATGTGGTGTAGGACAATTGCTTGTATGTGCTCGTGTTTACTCGTGTTTGCTCGTATTTGCTCGTGTTCTTGTTCCATGTATTCGTTTCTTGCAATTACATGAGAAAAGGATGAAAGATGACTAAATGATGCTTAATTCTTGGTGAACTAACTATGAAAATCAACTAAAATACTATGACAAAATAGACGTTATCAAACTCCCCTAGACTTGAACCTTTGCTCGTCCTCGAGCAAGACTAACACTAAGCAAGAGAGGACTTAGACAACAACCGAAAACTAGCACAATTAACTCGAAATGTCAGCCACTCTACGCAACAACGCGTCACACGAACATAGATCTAAACGCACCGAATTTAGATCCCTATCTACCGAATGTCACTAACCGTGCAATCCTACACATATCTAGAGTTCATTTCACTAACCCCTATACAGCATCCAAGCGATCTCCATACCTATTCTAATGCACAAACATTTCGATACCATTCTTAAGACACTTATTATTCTTTTTCATTTTCTTTCTTTTTTCGATTCTCTTTTGCTTCTTTTCGGTTTCCACACATTTTTTTGTATATTCGCACTCGGTTTCTAGGACGTCGGAGTTGAAGAGGACAACCTTCTATTTAGACCCAGGTTGCCAATTGGCACACTCATAAGGTCTTGTAACCTTAGCGGAGTGAAGAGGTTACGTCATTGATGATTTTTTCTTCTTTTTTTTTGATTGAACTATTGTGATTACGCATTGGCTCTAACCCTTAAGACGTAGAAAAACCGCATCGACCCACCACTTAGGCCGGAACCATCAATATTGATGCACTCATGTCAATGTAGGGCTGAAAAAGTTAAAGAACTTATGTCTATTAATAGCGGAGTGTAAGTGCGTGGAAATATAATGACCGAAACAAAATAAAGAATGAAAGGTATGTTCGGAGATATAAGTGCTTGGGATTGAAGCCTAAGGGGAGGAATACAACTATATGTTATGGATTCATGCACGACAACTAACTAATTGGTATCTAAAGATATGTTTCAGCAAACCTAGACTTTTGTTCCCGATCCGACAAAGTTGCGCAGAGGTGACTAAAGTTCGAAATTTTCTGTACTAGATATCTGTCCATCTAATCCTAACAAAACTAACGAAAAGCAAAAATAAACGATAAACTCAAAACCGAAATCCTAATCACAGTCATGACATTCGAAGAATACCCCCAGACTTGAACGACACACTGTCCCGGTGTTCAATACCTAAGAGAAGGACTAATCATGCAAAAAATTGGGGAAAAATACGATAGATAGGAACGTGTGCACCTGATGTGTGCTTGCTGTCCCGAGTTGATGCAGCTGGGGGTACGCGTCTTTCCTTATGTTGTGGATGATTTCGAAGTGTAAACCTGTAACAAAAGTCACATAATCCAAAGGAGACAGTACGATACATCGGGGTTGTTGGTAAGGAGCATGCTTGTGAAAAGAATAAGAGTCGAATTCTTTAAAAAAAATACAAATTAACTAAACAGATATGGAACTCGGGTTGCCTCCCGAGAAGTGCTTGTTTAAGGTCACGAGCCTGACCAAGATGTTACTCATCAGGTGGACGTCCTCGGCGTCGTCGCGTGCGTAGCATCTCGCGTGCATAGTGTGCTCGATTCGGTATAGCACGCGGATCAGTTGAGTTCCTTGCACGATCAGTCATGTCTTCCCTAAAATTGGTCATGATGTTCTCTAAGTTAGGGGCTAGATCGTGCTGTCCAAAAATTCTGGTCGAGCTGTCCATAAGTCCGATTGTGCACTCCATCAAACCGGTTAGGCTTTCGTCGTTTGTTTCCTTCAGCGTCTACAGAAATTTTTGGTGCGTGAGCCTTTGTGGTGAAGGCTTCAGCTTCACCTTGGGTGCCTTGTCAATGCTCCAATTGTGTGATGGACGTTTGGTGTAGCTTCTCGGCGTCTCGGGATTGTTTATGTATTGATTTGTGTCGCATGTAGCTCGGGTTGTGCGGAAGTCTCGGTCGGGGGGTTCCTTCTTCTTTTTGTTGTCAAGCAGCTCGTTTGGTACCTTATAGAATCCTTCTCCAGCTGCTATGAGAGTCATATCTAGGGAATCCGTATTCCCAAATTCCTCACAAACTTCCTTGGCTAAATTCTCAAAGACGTCGTCGTGGAACACGAAGTCGATAACGCACGGCTATTCAAGTGTGTCAATTAAGTTGAACTCTACTTCCACCTCGGGTTTCTTCTTATGTTCATCAATGTCCATAGCCTTATCTGCTGCCATGTTAGATTCTTCCCCTTTTTCAATATCGAGGGAGTTGGCTGATCCACCATTTTCATGCGTTGACATTGTGGGAACGACAATGGAGGTGGCCTCGGATCTGGTTTTACGTACTTTGACTCCTCTTTCTCCTCGGGTTTGTTTTTATGCTCTTCAACGTTACTGTCCTTTTCCATTTTTATAGTAGACATTTCATCCTTTCCAAATGTTGAAGGATTGGGTTGATCACCATTTTCGTGAGTTGACGTTTTGGAAACGGTAAAGGAGGTGGCCTTGGGGCTGGTTTTACATATTTTGGCTCCTCTTCCTCCTCGAGCTTCTCCTTAAGCTTATTGACAGCCGTTTCTGCTACTGTGATAGATGCTTCACGCTTTTCAGACATCAAAATAGACTGATCCACCGTCTTACAATTCCTTAGGCAAATTTCGTTGACATGCTCACGAGGATTTGTTTCTGATCTTCCCGGTAGAACTCTTGTGGTTTGGAGGAATTTGCAACGAGTTGTGCAATTTGATTGTCTAAGATCTTTAGGTGCGTTTCTAGTTCCATAGCCTCCTTCTTTACATCTCCATAACCTGCTCTTATCTCTCTTAGTAAGGCGTATTTTTTTCCTCTCCTTGTAAGATTTGAGCGAACATAGACATAATATAGGCGTTAGCTTCTTGCTGCGGACATGGGGGCACATGTGATTGATAATTCTGAGTTTGGGGTTGCGTCCATTGCTGAAAGTTCTGGTTTTGTTGCATCGTTTGCGCTGAAAATTTCACAATAGATATTGCACATTCAACACACCGTCGGAGTTCCTATATAGAAAATTTGGGTGATCGCTCCATCTGTGATTGTATGTGTTGCCGAAAGGCTGATTGTAACTCTCGTAGTTCACTTCTTCATACCCCCAGACTTCTTGTTCCCATGATTGCTCCGAGTAATGCGGATGGTGTGAGTTAGACATCATATGATAAATTTCGGAAAGTTGATCTTTTAATTAAGCTATACCCGCATACAAAGGATGTACCTCATTCATGTTACCTCGCAAAATAAAGAACACAAAATTCGATTAAGCTCCGAGAGGTTAAAAAAAATTTGACTAAAAAAGAAAGAAAAGATAAAATAAAACAAAAACACGAAAAACGAATAAAACTCCGGAAAGGACTATGTTCCAATCCAAAAGTATCCTAACTCTAAAGCCGTAATCAAGTCCCCGGCACCGATGCCAATAACTTGATGTGGTTAATCTCAAGTAATAATTATCTAGACTAACGCTTATGCAAGAATACGGATCGTATAGTACCAGGGTCGAACACAAGGAATTGATGCAACTCTAAAACTAGTAAATTAATGAATAAGACGTGTAAAATCAAAAAGTGATGGGAATGCGAATAAAGATAAACTAACTAACTACGATTAAACTCAATGAACTAAACACCACAGGTTTCGAGAGATACACGATGATGTAACGATGTTCTAACAAGATCATGGTCTTAGATATTATCACGTATTCGGCGAATTCAAGCTTTTTCTTAGGGAATGACTCTTCCGTTCGATGCCTAAACCCACCATCTAACGTGCGTACTACCAATCTTCCAATTGCGTAATCTCACACGATAAATGCATTGAGTCCGCTATCCTAATTCCTAAATCCAATTAACCGACCAATCACAGTTCTAAATCAATTGAAACCTCATATCATGGCTACGTTCCAACGTTCAATTCATCTTCCAATGAAACCAAATTTTTATGATCATTCATTGAAGTGGCATTCAAGAACGAAAGCTAAGAACAACCAATCAATCCGTAAAACGATCAAATACCAAAATCATTCATTCAGGTGGCATTCAAGAAAGAAAGCAATAAGAATCACCAAGCATTAAGAACAAGACTTCGTTACATATCGACAAAGCTCTCTAACCTATGGCTATGGACCTACTCGGACATGAACTTAGAATACGAAACACAAAGGATAACCATATTCAACATGGATAAAGAACGAGATTCCTCCCTATTCTTTTACCGACGTCTTCAATAGCTCTCGTGTTTGTTCTATTCTCTCTACTCTCCCTCAGCTCTGTCTCCGTCGTTCCTTCCATCTAAATCTCCATTGAATATCCTTCTTTCCTCTTCTTCTTTCTTTCCTTTTCTTCTTTTTCCTCTTTTTGCGGAGTCTTTCCATTCTTTCCCGTGACTTTTCCTATTATTTCCCGTCGACCGAACCTTTCCTTTTCTTCATGGTGGCACGTAGGTTTAATGTGCCCGACCGGGCACAAGAGTGAGCTCAGTCAGGCGCTTCAGCTGATCCAAGCCCGGTCGGGCTTCATGCATGCGCGGGTCGTGCTGCACATATGGGGATGTTGTCTGTTTCACGAACCCGGTCGGTCTATGAGGGAAGCACGGTCGGGCTTGCCTTTTTGAATATGAACACGGGCGGGCCATGGACAATGCACGGTCGAGCTTGCCTTCTTGAACATGAGCACGAGCGGGCTGTGGAAATTGCATGGTCGGGTTGTTGGTTATCTTTAGCTGCACGGGCGGGATTGAGTGGCTGCACGGACGGGCTGTTCACCTCCTTTGTGTGCCCGATCGTGCTAGGGAATGTGGTGTAGGACAATTGCATGTATATGTTTGTGTTTGCTTGTATTTGCTCGTGTTCGATGTATTCGTTTCCTGCAATAATACGAGAAAAGGAAGAAAGAGGACTAAATGATGCTTAATGCTTGGTGAACTAACTACGAAAATCAACTAATATACTATGAAAAAATAGACGTTATCAAACTCCCCTAGACTGGAACCTTTGCTCGTCCTCGAGCAGGAGTAAAACTAAGCAAGAGAGGAGTTAGACAACAACCGGAAACTAGCACAATCAACTCGAAAAGTCAGCCACCCTACGCAGCAACGCGTCACAAGAACATAAATATAAGCGCACCGTATTTAGCCTCTATCTACCGAAAGTCACTAACCGCGCAATTCTACACATATCCTGAGTTAATTTCACTAACCCCTAGAAAATATCCAAGCAATCTCCATACCTATTCTAATGCAAAAACAGTTCAATACCATTCTTAAGACACCTATTATTCTTTTTCTTTTTCTTTCTCTTTCGGATTCTCTTTTTCTTCTTTTTCGGTTTCCACACATTTTGTTGTATATTCGCACTCGGTTTCTGATCATCTCGTTTTCATACGTATTTCTTGCACGATTTAAGAGACGTTTTCGATATATATGTGTTGATTTACGTATGATTCTGGATCCGTTTTACTTGTTTTCGTGCTTTTCATGTTCTTACAGGTTTTTACGCGTATTTGGATCATTTTGGAGCTAAAGGAACATGCACGGAGCTAAGGAGCAACTTCGAGGATCATCACGGGACAAACGGGACGAGATTGAGCAAGAAAAGCCTCCACTCGGTCGGGCATAACCCTTGCACGACCGGGCAAAACCTTCGCCCAAACTTGTGCACCATTTGCACGACCGGGCATAGTCATGCCCGACCATTTGCCTTGTGCCCGAGCGGGCACACATACCATGCCTGATCGGGCATGCATTCCAGCCCACACATCCGCGCGTTCCACCCTAGCCGCGCCCGAGCGGGCACACTCAATGCCCGAGCGGGTCGCGACCCGAAACTACCTATTGAGTTAAGTAAACTTAACTTAAAACAAAGGGGACACGTGGGGGCAATTTAGGCAACATCTAGACCGACAGGAGGATTAAAAGGAGGTAGAAGACGACATTGGAGCGAGCTTACATTGGAGATCAATTCAGTAGAAGATTAAGGAGATTCTTGCGAGGAGACAAGCGAGGAGCATTGGAGATCGAGCACCACCTCTTCGGTTTTGTTTGGTTTTCATGTTCCTTAGACTTTCTACTATGTTTATATTTCTTTACAGACGCATGATCGAGTAGTTTGTTTGTTCTAGGAGAAGGGATTTGGCTATTCCTATCCCGAGACCGCTTTTGATCTATTTTGAATGCATCTTCCCGTTTTAGTTCATCTATTCTTTATCTGAGTGCTTGAATTTACTTGTGTTTGCGATGGCCACGTAGATAAATGTGTTAGGGATTAGGAGAAGGACCGAAAGGAGAATTCTAGTCCTAGAAGATCAGGTTTAGAACAACCGAGGTTAGGTTCGGTAGTCTTGTGGTGATACTGGATTCCTAGGACGTTTGTCTTATCGTTAGAACCCAAGTCTTTTATTTACTTTCAGTACTTCATTCTTCATCCATATTCGTTCGTTAGCAAGTTTGATTCCTAGTTCGAGTTTAGGTAGTGTTGCGTAGTCTCTGTGGGATCGACACCTAAAATACTACACACGTGCCGTGCACTTGCGGGTGGTTTAGGTTATTTATTTAACTCTGATAACGCATCAGTTTCTAGGACGTCGAAGTTGAAGAGGACAACCTTCTACTTAAACTCAGGTTGCCAATTGGCATACTCATAAGGTCTTGTAACTATAGCGGAGTGAAGAGGTTGCGTCATTGCTGATTTTTTCTTGTTTTTTTCTTTTGATTGAACTATTATGATTATGCATCGACTCTAACCCTTAGGACGTAGAAAAACCGCCTCGACCCACCACTTAGACCCGAACCATACATATTGATGCACTCATGTCAATGTAGGGCTGAAAAAGTTAAAGAACTTAGTCTATTGACAGCGGAGTGTAAGTGCGTGGAAATATAATGATTGGAAAAAAATAAAGAATGAAAGGTATGCTCGGAGATATAAGTGCTTGGGATTTAAGCCTAAGGGAAGGAATACAACTATAGGTTATGGATTCATGCATGACCACTAAATAATCGGTATCTAAAGGTATGTTTGAGCAAATCTAGAATTTTGTTCCCGATTCGACAAAGTTTCGTAGAGTTGACTAAAGTTCGAAATTTTCCGTACTAGATATCCGTCCGTCTAATCCTAACAAAACTAACGAAAAGAAAAAATAAGCGATGAACTCAACATCTAAATCCTAATCACAGTCATGACATTCGAAGAATACTCTACAGACTTGAACGGAACACCGTCCCGGTGTTCAATACCTTAGAGAAGGATTAATCATGCAAAAAACTCGGGGAAAAATACGATAGATAGGAACATGTGCACTTGATGCATGCTTGCTGTCCCGAGTTGATGCAGCTGGGCATACGTTGCAAGTTTCCGCCATACGAGCATCTGTTGAAATAAAAAATTCCCACCATTTTACAACAGAAATCCGTTGCCAGTTTCCGCCATATGGCCCACGGGTTTCCATTGAAACCGTTCAATTCCTGCCGTTTTAGGTGTCAACGGGCATCCATTGCATTCCATGTAACGGGTATCCGTTACACTCTTTGTAACGGGCATCCATGTCAAATGTCCGACAGATTTATCCGTTGTCAGACCGTTGAAAAATTTCAAAGGATGTTATCCATTGCACGCCCGTTACAAACTGCAACGGATTTGAATTTGTAACATGCGATTTCCAACGACTCTAGATCTATTGCAATACGTTGGGAATCTGTTTTCTCAAAGAAAATATGGCGATATACAATGGATATATCCGTTGGAAATCGTCTGTTTTTTATAGTGTAAAGTCAAAGTATTTATCGATGTGAGATGCAAGGACATTAGTCATGTACATGCGCTCTCTCATGTAGATTTTGTAAAACAAAGATGAATCAGCGAAAGCAAGATAGAAAGATTAAGAGCGAGCGAAAGATCGAGAGAATTAGAGAGAATAAGAATAACTCTTCTTTTCTTGTAAACTTTAAATACAAAGATACCTATTTATACAACAAATCCTAATAACTAGAAAGGAGAAAAACAAGAAAAGAACAAGTACAAATGCAAAGCACAAGTTCAGATGTAGCATGCATGGGCTGGAGCGGTCAACAAGACATAGGAGACTGTGGAACTCATAAATTGGTTTGACCAAGGGAGAAGGTCACATGCCAGATCATATAGGATCTGGTCGAGCAGGTGGTGGGACGCGGGTCGCAAAGACCAGAACATGGAGAAAGGAGCGGGACATGGGTCACGAAGAGCGGACATGACCTTTCTTCTAAACATTCCCTCTAAATCTTAGGCGTTCAAAAGAAATAAGTAAAGCCTCATTAAAACCTTTTCCGGGAAAACCCAATTGGGACAAAAAACCCGATAAAGGAAAAAAAGTACAATAGCTTATGAGTTCGAGGGACGATTGCCTAAGCTTGAATGCGATGCTTTGGGACTAAAGATATCAACGAGGCCGATCCGATAATGGAGACTTTTGTAATATTTTTCACTTGTTGTTTGGTGAAGATATCGGTCAAAATATCTGAGCTTCTTATGTATGTGAGTTCAATGACGCCATATTCGAGCTTCTATCAAATAAAATGACAGTCAACTTCAATATGTTTTGTTCTTTCGTGCAACACCAAGTTGGAGGCAATGTGAATTGGTGCTTGATTGTCGCAATGAAGCACCGTGGCCTACGAGGGTTTGAGGCCAAGATCTTTGGAGGGAGCCCGGATCCAAATGAGCTCACATGTTGTATTTTCTATAGCTCAGTACTCGGTCTCATCGCTAGAACGGGAGACCACCGATTGCTTTTTGCTTCTCCAAGTGACGAGGTTCTCCCCGAAAAAGGTATAAAACCCCGTTGTTGATTTCCAGTCTTTGCGGTAACCGGTCATTAGTATAGCATTCTTGATGTATCAGAGGATTCGGTACACCATTTTCCAATGTTGTTCGTTCGGAGCATGCATATGCTGGCTGACCTGATTCACAACATAACACAAGTCATGTCTTGTTATCGTGAGGTATATTAGCTTACTGACAAGGTGCCTGTAGTGTTCTATGTCAGGAACTGGTTCCCCCTCACGCAAGTCTTTGTATCTTTCTTCGATGAGGGTCTTGGCCGGATTAGATCCGATTTACCTGTTTCATTCAAAAGATCTAAATCATATTTTCATTGAGAAAGAAATAAATTATCATTAGATCTAGTTACTTCAATTCCATGAAAGTACTTAAGTTCACCTAGATCCTTTATATCAAAAGTCTCTTTTAGAAAACTTTTAACACTTTCTATTCCTTTATTATTATCACCTGTTATAATGATATCATCAACATAAAATAAGAGAACTATGATACCGGAATTGTTTCGAATGATGAACATGGAATGATCAGCCTCACTCCTCTTAAAACCATACTTTCAAACAACATCATAGAGTTTAGTGTACCAAGCTCGTGGGGATTGTTTAAGTCCATAGAGATCTCCCTTTAGTTTGCATACGATTTCTTTTTCGATTTAGAAGCCCGGATGAGGTTTCATATAGATCTCTTCCTCTATTTCCCCTAAAAGAAAGCGTTTTTAACATCCATCTGCCAAAAACTCCAATTAAGGGTAATAGCAATAGAAAAGATAATGCGAACAGAATGAAGTTTAGCAACAGGGGCAAAAGTCTCAATATAATCTTCCCCATACTTCTGATTATACCATTGCGCTACAAGGAAAGCCTTGTAACGTTCTACCTCACCATTACTCTTATATTTGTTTTGTATACCCATTTGCTTCAAATGTGATTCTTTTCTTTAGGAAGAGGCACAAGGTCCCATGTTTTATTCTTTTCTACGGGCGTTAGCTCCTCAGCCATGGCTTCATCCCATTCTGGCTTCCCTTCGGTTTCTCTATAGGTTTGTGGCTCGATATCCCTATTATATTTACTAAGAAAAGCATTATGATCAGTAGAGATAAATGCCAAAGAGCAAAAGTTTTAAATATGATGTTCGGTTGCCACACCATTGAAATAGGGTGTATGATTGCCACACCATTGAATAGGATTGTGAATCCATTTAGAGATTGGTCGCTTTATTTTAGTGCTTCTCCGAGGCACTTTCTCATTTATAGTTCTTCCTTCAACTTCATCGACATCATGATACTCATTTTGATTATGATCATGGCTTTGATCTTAATTCTCATAATTTGAGGCCCTAGTTTTCTCCTCATGATTTAGCTCAAAATATATGATCTCATCATGGATTTCTTGTTCTTCATTTTCTGGGATTTCTTGATCATTTTGGTCTTCATGACGTTTAGGTACACTTGGCGGAGGACCTGTTTCATTGTTAGTTTTTGAAATTGAATTTACTAAGTTTTTAAGGGACAAATCTATATCATTTGGTTCCGAGATTCCTTTAATATCTTCCCAGCTGATTTTATAATGAAAGCTCTTGTCTTCGAGAAACATAACATATCGAGACACTATTACATGTTGAGATTTTTGATCAAAACACTTGTAGCCTTTTTTATTTACTGAGTATTCGATGAACATGGCTTTAATGCTCCTTGGTTCCAACTTGTTTCGCTGTGAGTCAGAAACAAGAATGAAATACACACAACCGAAAGTTTTAAAATACTCAAGATCAGGTTTTGTAGAGTTTAATACCTCATAAGGTGATTTCTCCATTAGAACCTTTGTTGAAATTCTATTAATGATGTACATGCAGTCATGACCGCATCAGACCAAAACGTTTTAGGAACATCTCGATCGAACATGATAGTTCTCGAGACTTCCATTAGGTGCCTGTTCTTTCTCTCGGCCACTTCGTTTTGTTAGGGAGTATAAGGTACGAGGTTTGGTGTGTAATGCCTTGTTCTTCTAGGTACTTGTGAAACTGAAGACTAGTATACTCAGTCCTTAGACATTTTATTTTAACATCAAATTGAGTTAAAACATGCTTATAAAACTTCACAAATACATCATAAACACTATTTTTAGACGAGAGAGTATAAAGCCATGTAAACTTTGAATTTTCATCGATGAAGGTTACAAAATATTTGTTTTGATCAGGAGAAACACATGGAGTCCAAACATCTGAATGGATCAGCTCAAAACAGTTTTTATAAACCGAAACAGAGTTTGGAAAAACTTTTTTACATGCTTTTGTAAGATTCAAGCTTCGACCGTTTCATGTGTATCTTTAAGATCAGTAAAAATGATAGTTAGAACTTTACTATGAGGGTGTCCAAGTCTCGCATGCCACATAGAAATTTAATTAAAATTTTAGTTTAATAGAAACACGGACTCCAGATCACAATACATAGACTCGAGAACATAAAGACTATTGAGGAGATTTCCTTTGCTATTACTTATTTGCTTTCAATATCCTGTAGCCAAAATGAGTTAGAATCGAAACAAACATAGCAATTAAGGTCTTTTGCAAGCGTTTGTAAAGAGATAAGATTATTAGAAAATGTTGGAACGAAGAGAGCCCTTGTATCATGACCGAGAAGCTTAAGCTTCTTGATGCGTATCAGAGTTAAATATAACCTAATCTACCCGCAAGTGCACGGCACGTGTGTAGTATTTTAGGTGTCGATCCCACAGAGACTACGCAACACTACCTAAACCCGAACTACGAATCAAACTTGCTAACAAAAGAAGGTGAATAAGGAATGAAATACTGAAAGTAACTAAACTACTTGGGTTCTAACGATGAGACAAACGTCCTAGGAAACCGGTTTCACCACAAGACTACCGAAACACACGATCAACCTATCTATCATGCAATCCCAATTAAAGCTATCTAAGGCGGACGCTCCTAACATGATATCTACCCTCTCTCAAGGAATAGACACATGATCTAGACAAGCTGCCCCCTACTTTCGTGGCTGACACCATGAACTAAACCCATAAACTCTGTGATTCGCCCGTTCACCCTCAACCGTTGCTACCCTACTTTCGTGGCCTAACCTCGGTTGTTCTAAACCTGACCTTCCAAGACTAGAATTCTCCTTTCGGTCCTTCTCCTAACCCCTAACACATGCATCTACGTGATCAGCGCAAACACAAGTAGATTTAAGCACTCAAACAGAGAATAGATAAACTAAAACGGGAAGATGCATTCAAAATAGATCAAAAGCGGTCTCGGGATAGCCAAGGGCTAATCCCTTCTCCTAGAACAAACAAACTACTCGCTCATGCGTCTGTAAAGAAACATAAACATAGTAGAAAGTCTAAGGAACATAAAAACCAAACAAAACCGAAGTGGTGCTGCTTGATCTCCAATGCTCCTCGCTTATCTCCTCTGTAAGCTTGCTGTAATGACGTCTTTTTGCCTCCTTTTAAGCCTCCTAAGTCGGTCCAATTGTTGCCCTAATTGCCCCACGAGTTCCCTTATGTTTTAAGTTAAGTTTACTTAAGTTTTGAGAGGTTTCGGGCCGCTACCCGCTCGGGTAGTGACTGTACCCGCTCGGGTGCGGCTAGGGCAGTTCGTGCGCGTCCTGTGGTGCTGGAATGGTGCCCGATCGGGCATGGCATGTGTGCCCGCTCGGGCACAAGGAAAAATGGTCCTAAATGCTTGCCCGAGTCGTGCTAAATGGTCCACACAATTGGCCGTAGGTTTTGCCCGATCGTGCAAGGGTTGTGCCCGACCGGGTGAGGCTTTTCCATGCTCAATCTCGTCCCGTTTGTCCCGTGATGATCCCCAAAGTTGCTCCTTAGCTCCGTGCATGTTCCTTTAGCTCCAAAATAGTCCAAATACGCGTAAAAACCTGTAAGAACATGAAAAGCACGAAAGCAAGTAAAACGGATACGGAATCATACGTAAAACATATGTTGAGAGCAAATTCGGCCTCCTAGGTCCACCACGGTTACCCACGAGAAAGTAAATCAAAGGAGACTAGACACGCTACCGCAACTCCCTCCACCAGACAAGACTTCAGACTATGCTAAATCTAGGTCAACCGAGGATACTTGTTTCTTTCTTTCCGAGCTTCTTTCTTTCTTTTTCTTTTTCTTCTTTTTATTTTCTTTTTATGACTTTTTTCTTTTTTTTCTTTTCTTTTCCATTTTTTCTTTTCTTTTTTTTCTTATTTTTCTTTGCATACACACTAGGCTTCTAGGACGTCGGATTTGAAGGGATCCAGCCTCTACTTAGACCCAGACTACCGATGACGGTATACTCATGCATCTCATGTGAGAGTGCAGCGGAGTAGGTGGCTTTTTGTGCCTTGCCCTTAGGACGTAGAAAGATGATCGCCAACCCACCACTTAGACCCGAGCCACCGAAGGAGTAACAAGGTCGATGCACTCATATCGATTTTTGATCATGCTTATTAGGCACTATTTCTAACGACAGCGGAGTGTTAGTGTGTGCTTTTAAATCTGCAAAACAGCTCGATTTTATATGATCCAATAATCCTCAATATGACAAAAGTAAAGTGTCGTCTACACGAAGTATAACCATCTGGGTAGAAAGAATAAACGATAAACTAGCCTAGCAACCTCGGCTAAACATCCCCACAAGTAACACTAGGATTCCCAAGAACTACGACCTATTGTTTTTCAGCCGACTAATAAGCTCTAACGCATAGGACAACCTAGCTCAATCATGCAAAGTCTAACGGAAAAGTTCAACCTCTTAAGCATTCCTAAGTTCATGGTTCATCTCAAAACGTGGCACCGGACAAGTGCCTTGGGACGACTCTGACTCATGAAAAAAACAAACTAGAAATTGCAAAAATAACCTAAAAAACTAAAAAAAGTCAAAAGAAAGTGAAACGAAACCACCTGACAAACGTGAGCTGCTCCCCCCAGACTTGAATTGAACGGCGTCCTCGACGTGAAGCTCCGATGGAGGATGAAGGAAGTGAAGCACGTTTGTGGTGTTATACTTTTTTTTTTCTCTTTTTTTATGGAAATTTAATAACCGAGTCATAAACATGAAAAGTAAAAACAAACAGCTGGGTTGCCTCCCAGAAAGCCCTTATTTAACGTCATAAAGCATTGACGTCTCCATTCCTCATGCGTGCGCGACGGGTGGATCGGAAAGGGAAATGGAGTTTCCACTTTCGATCGGTGGAGCGGCTTGGTACAGCTTAAGCTGCTGTCCATTGCCGTTGAACGTGTCACCCGCATCACTCCATAGTTCCACGTCTCGTACCTGAAAAGGATCAGACCAACAAGGCAGTAGGTCGCCCGAGAAAGACTTAGGTCGAGAATTAGAAAGTGGAACGAAATCACCTGATTGGAAGTCATGAGGTAGGGTCTTCTCGTCGTGCCATCCCTTAGGCACATCATGCACGGGGTTCACTTGCTCGCTGTCCAAGGTTGGATAAGGGGTATCTGCGTTGAAAAGTTTAATGACATCCTTTTCCATTACCTCGTGCAAGTGCGGGTGCAGCCTCCTTTGAATTTCGAGTGAAGGTTCGTGGCTGTCCTCCCTATAATTCCCGTACATACATATTGAAGAGCTGAGCCTCTTACGCTTCTTCACGCGTGTGGGCTGTCTTCTCATCTCATCTGCACTCATGTTAACATTTAAAACAGCAAGATATGTTTTATCGGAATCAACGTACTCATACCGAAAAGAAGATGGTGGAGGATCGGGCTCAAGTTCGGACGCTTTCTCCGCTATGAAATCAGCATGCATATCACGTGGTATCTCCTCATGTGGGACGTCTCCTAGTGCTGTAATTGCACTCATGAATTTCGTATACACCTCAGCTCCTTCGTCCGCAAATCCTGCATTGTCGCCAACTCGTGTCAAATACCGTAAAAGAGAATCAGAAACACTTACTTGATCGTGCGTGTCTTTCTCTAACTCGTCCAACGAATCTACTGTAAAGCAAGACTCCTTGAGTGGTGATTCGTCCATGGGGCTGGGCAGGATGAATTCGATCGTTTCGTCTTTGACACGTAAGGACAGCTTTCCTTGTTGTACGTCTATCATCGCACCTGCAGTAGCTAAGAACGGCCTACCAAGAATAATAGGTGTCCTAGTGTCTTCCGTTATCTCAAGTACAACAAAATCAGTGGGAATGCAAAGCTTACCTACCATGGTGGGAACGTTTTCAATGATTCCCACCGGATGTCTTACCGTACGATCCGCGAGGCGTAGAGACATCTTCGTCGGTTTAAGGTTCCCAAACTCCATCCGCTTGAAAACTGTTTGTGGCATGATACTCACGCTTGCTCCTAAATCACACAAAGCATTTTCAATATCGAGATTACCTATTTTGCATGGGATGGAGAAGCTTCCGGGGTCCTTTAGCTTAGGTGGCAGCTTGTTCTGAAGAATTGCACTGCATTCCTCGGTGAGTGCTACAGTCTCGTTCTCTTCGATATGCTTTTCTTTGGAAAATACTTCTCTGATGAATTTGGCACGATTAGACATCTTTAGGACTGCTTCCACGTATGGCATGTTGATGTCTAGCTTCTTGAGACCTTCTATAGATCTGCCCACTTTCTCTTGGTTCTTACTGCTTACCAATCGTCGAGGATACGGTATCGGAGGTACGTACGCCGGAGGAGCAACGTATGGCTTATCTAAATCTGGTTCGACTCCTTCCATAATCGCAACCTTACCTCTTCCTCTATCCAAAGTCGTACCAGCAGCATCCCCTCGCTCTTTTGAGGGCGGATTCTCATCCTCATCATCGCTGCACACAGTTTTTTTGTTTTTTTTGTTTTTTTTATGGAAATTAAATAATCGAGTCTTAAACATGAAAAGTAAAAACAAATAGCTGGGTTGCCTCCCAGAAAGCGCTTATTTAACGTCATTAAGCTTTGACGTCTCCATTCCTCATGCGTGCGCGACGGGTGGATCGGAAAGGGAAATGGAGTTTCCACTTTCGATCGGTTGAGCGGCTTGGTAGAGCTTTAGCCGCTGTCCATTGGCGTTGAACGTGTCACCCGCATCACTCCATAGTTCCACGTCTCGTACCTGAAAAGGATCAGACCAATAAGGCAGTAGGTTGCCCGATAAAGACTTAGGTCGAGAATTAGAAAGTGGAACGAAATCACCTGATTGGAAGTCATGAGGTAGGGTCTTCTTATCGTGCCATCCCTTAGGCACATCATGCACGGGGTTCACTTGCTCGCTGTCCAAGGTTGGATAAGGGGTATCTGCGTTGAAAAGTTTAATGACATCTTTTTCCATTACCTCGTGCAAGTGCGGGTGCAGCCTCCTTTGAATTTCGAGTGAAGGTTCGTGGCTGTCCTCCCTATAATTCCCGTACATACATATTGAAGAGCTGAGCCTCTTACGCTTCTTCACGCGTGTGGGCTGTCTTCTCATCTCATCTGCACTCATGTTAGCATTTAAAACAGCAAGATATGTTTTATCGGAATCAACGTACTCATACCGAGAATAAGGCGGCGGGTCGGGCTCAAGCTCGAATGCTTTCTCCGCTATGAAATCAGCATGCATATCACGTGGCGTCTCCTCCCATGGGACGTCTCCTAGTGCTGTAATTGCACTCATGAATTTCGTATATACCTCAGCTCCTTCGTCCGCAAATCCTGCATTATCGCCAATTTGTGTCAAATACCGTAAAAGAGGATCGGATGGACTTACTTGATCGTGTGTGTCTTTCTCTAACTCGTCCAGCGAATCTACTGTAAAGCAAGACTCCTTGAGTGGTGATTCGTCCATGGGTCTGGGCAGGATGAATTCGATCGTTTCGTCTTTGACACGTAGGGACAGCTTTCCTTGTTGTACGTCTATCATCGCACCTGCAGTAGCTAAGAACGGCCTACCAAGAATAATAGGTGTCCTAGTGTCTTCCGTTATCTCAAGTACAATAAAATCAGTGGGAATGCAAAGCTTACCTACCATGGTGGGAATGTTTTCAATGATTCCCACCGGATGTCTTACCGTACGATCCGCGAGACGTAGAGACATTTTCGTCGGTTTAAGGTTCTCGAACTCCATCCGCTTGAAAACTGAGTGTGGTATGATACTCACGCTTGCTCCTAAATCACACAAAGCATTATCGATATCGAGATTACCTATAGTGCATGGAATGGAGAAGCTTTCGGGGTCCTTTAGCTTTGGTGGCAGCTTGTTCTGAAGAATTGCACTGCATTCCTCGGTGAGTGCTACCGTCTCACTCTCTTCGATACGCCGTTTGTTGGACAGAATTTCTTTGAGAAATTTGGCGTACGTGGGCATTTGTTGGAGAGCTTCTACAAAAGGTAAGTTAATCTGAAGTTTCTTAAGTATTTCTACGAATCGTGCGTACCTTGGCTCGTTTTTGCTGCTCACCAAACGCCGCGGGAACTGTATCGGGGGCTTGTACGCCGGTGGGACACATACGGTTTTTCTGTTTCTGAATCAGCTCCTCCCTCATTTGCAATACCTTTTCCCTTGTCTACTGACTTTCCAGCAACTCTCTCGTGCTCTTTTGGGGGTGGATTCTTAACCACAATCATCGCTGCACACCGAAATAGCATTCACATATTCTTTCGGGTTAAGATCGGGCTTACCGAGAAACTGTCCGGTATTCCGAGAGGATGACGCGGCCTGTTGTGCTATGGAGTTTTCCAACATCTTCACATGAGTGCTCAGAGACTCCATTTGAGTTTTAAGCTCACTAATCGCTGTCCCCACATCTGCGTTGAATTTGGTCTGAATCGATTGTTGCTCCTTGTGATCCTTGACAAATTCAAGCATCACTGCCTCACAGTTTGATGAAGGTGCTTGAGAGGGTTGAGAGGCTTGCGGAGCTTGCTGTGCTTGCTGGAATTGCTGGTTGGTTTGCTGGAAATTATTCTGCCTTTGTGGAAACCCCGAATACTTCACCGGTTGAGTCGTTCGATATGAAAAGTTCGGGTGATTCCTCCAATTCGGGTTGTAGGTGTTCCCGAATTGCGTGTTGCCTTGCTGCTGGGCATAATACATCTGTTCGTAATCCTCATGTACTGTGCATTGATACGCTACATGGTCCGTATCTCCGCAATTCGCACAGTACAAAGCATTCGCTGTATTACCCATGGCTCTATTCTGGTTAGGCTCATATAAACGACGAGTGCTAGTAGGCATACCTCTTGGGGTTGACCACATGGTGTGGTTCATGGCGAGGTTATCAATCAGCTCAAATGCCTCCTCGACGCTCAGATCCATGAATGATCCTCTGGCAGCGTTATCCAACATCATGCAGTGCTCATCTGAAATTCCGTTATAAAAAGTTTGGATAACGTACCATTGCTCAAGTCCATGGTGTGGACACATCTGCAGAAGATCCTTAAATCTACCCCACGCCTCAAACATAGTCTCTCCATCTCTGCATCTGAATGTTGTGATTTCCCCCCTCATCTGAATTGTCTTGCTCGGAGGAAAGAAGCGTGATAGGAACAATGTCCAGAGCTGATCCCGTTTGGTGATAGATCCCGCGGGGAGTGATTGCAGCCAAGCTTTCGCTTTTCCCCCAATTGAAAAAGGGAAAAGACGCAGCAAGATTGCATCCTCAGAGACTCCATGAATTTTGAACGTACCTGAAAGTTCTCTCTGCATCTGAATGTCGTGATTTCCCCCCTTATCTGAATTGTCTTGCTCGGAGGAAAGAAGCGTGATAGGAACAGTGTGCAGAGCTGATCCCAAGTGGTGATAGATCCGGCGGTGAGTGATTGCAGCCAAGCTTTCGCTTTTCCCCCAATCGAAAAAAGGAAGAGACGCAGCAAGATTGCATCCTCAGAGACTCCATGAATTTTGAACGTACCTGAAAGTTCGAGGAAATCTCTGAGGTGCTGATGTGGATCCTCATGGTTTCCACCCATGAATTGCTTCTGATAAAGCATATTTATCATTGCTGGCTTAATCTCGAATTGCTCTCTTGCAACAGCAGGCATCCTTATGGCTGTTTGCACGTTGTTCATGTTCGGCACCACGTAATCCCTTATACGACGTGGTGGAGGAACCTGTGGTTCTCGTTGTTGAGGCACGAGTGGCTGTTGCTGCATTGTCCCCAAGTTACCCAGAGGTAACTGAGCATGTTCACGGCCGTTCTGATTATCCATACTCTGTTGTTCTGACGGCTCTGTGTTATCTTCTTCCTTACCCTTTCTCAGTAGTCTGCAAGTTCGCTCTCTCTGGGTCTCGATTCTGAATAGACTAGAAGTGCCCTGCGACCTGGTCATACACCAAAAAGAACGAACGAAAGGAATTTAGGTAGAAAGAATCGAAAGTAAAAAACAAAAATAAAAACAAAAGAGCAAGAAGGACTCTAGGTTCGAATCTAAGACGCGTTGACAATAGTCCCCGGCAACGGCGCCAAAAACTTGATGCATATCAGAGTTAAATAACCTAATCTACCCGCAAGTGCACGGCACGTGTGTAGTATTTTAGGTGTCGATCCCACAGAGATAAAGCTATCTAAGGCGGACGGTCCTAACATGATATCTACCCTCTCTCAAGGCATAGACACGTGATCTAGACAAGTTGCCCCCTACTTTCGTGGCTGACACCTTGAACTAAACCCATAGGCTCTATGATTCATCCGTTCACCCTCAACCGTTGCTACCCTACTTTCGTGGCCTAACCTCGGTTGTCCTAAACCTGACTTTCTAGGACTCGAATTCTCCTTTCGGTCCTTCTCCTAATCTCTAACACATGTATTTACGTGGCCTTTGTAAACACAAGTAAATTATAGCACTCAAATAAAGAATAGATGAAGTAAAACGGGAAGATGCATTCAAAATAAATCAAAAGCGGTGTCGGGATAGCCAAGGGCTAATCCCTTCTCCTAGAACAAACAAACTACTCGCTCATGCGTCTGTAAAGAAACATAAACATAGTAGAAAGTCTAAGGAATATAAAAACCAAACAAAACCGAAGTGGTGGTGCTTGATCTTCAATGCTCCTCGCTTATCTCCTCTCAAGAATCTGCTCTATCGTTCGCTGAATTGTTCTCCAATGTAAGCTTGCTGTAATGACGTCTTTTTGCCTCCTTCTAAGCCTCCTAAGTCGGTCCAATTGTTGCCTAAAATGCCCCACGAGTTCCCTTATGTTTTAAGTTAATTTCACTTAAGTTTTGAGCAGGTTCGGGCTGCGACCCGCTCGGGTAGTGAGTGTGTCCGCTCGGGTGCGGCTAGGGCAAGTCGTGCGTGCTGTGTGGCTGGAATGATGCCCGATCAGGCATGGCATGTGTGCCCGCTCGGGCACAAGGCAAAATGGTCGGGCATGCTTGCCCGAGTCGTGCTAAATGGTCCACACATGCCCGATCGTGCAAGGGTTTTGCCCGATCGTGCAAGGGTTGTGCCCGACCGGGTGAGGCTTTTCCATGCTCAATCTCGTCCCGTTTGTCCCGTGATGATCCCCGAAGTTGCTCCTTAGCTCCGTGCATGTTCCTTTAGCTCCAAAATGGTCCAAATACGCGTAAAAACCTGTAAGAACATGAAAAGCACGAAAGCAAGTAAAACGGATACAGAATCATACGTAGAACATCACATATGTATCAAATACGTCTCCTAAATCGTGCAAGAAATACGTATGAAAATGAGATGATCACTTCTCTGTCCCTTTAATTGGAACAAAGCCACTATAAGGTTTTATATCTTTAAGCAAGTCATGATTTTTAATCATATGATTTGTAGCTTTAGAATCTATTATAATATGGTTTCGAAAAGTAGAGAAAGCAGCGATAACATTACCTCCTTCTTCATCAGCTTTGTTTGTTTGATTCCCTGCCATAATCATTTGGAAAAACCCCTCGAGGTCTTGATGCGTATCAGAGTTAAATATAACCTAATCTACCCGCAAGTGCACGGCACGTGTGTAGTATTTTAGGTGTCGATCCCACAGAGACTACGCAACACTACCTAAACCCGAACTACGAATCAAACTTGCTAACGAAAGAAGGTGAATAAGGAATGAAATACTGAAAGTAACTAAACTACTTGGGTTCTAACGATGAGATAAACGTCCTAGGAAACCGGTTTCACCACAAGACTACCGAAACCAACGATCAACCTACCTATCATGCAATCCCTGTTAAAGCTATCTAAGGCAGACGATCCTAACATGATATCTACCCTATCTCAAGGCATAGACACGTGATCTAGACAAGCTGCCCCCTACTTTCGTGGCTGACACCATGAACTAAACCCATAAACTCTGTGATTCGCCCGTTCACCCTCAACCGTTGCTACCCTACTTTCGTGGCCTAACCTCGGTTGTTCTAAACCTGACCTTCCAAGACTAGAATTCTCCTTTCGGTCCTTCTCCTAACACATGTATTTACGTGATCATCGCAAACACAAGTAAATTTAAGTACTCAGATAGAGAATAGATAAACTAAAACGGGAAGATGCATTCAAAATAGATCAAAAGCGGTCTCGGGATAGCCAAGGGCTAATCCCTTCTCCTAGAACAAACAAACTACTCGCTCATGCGTCTGTAAAGAAACATAAACATAGTAGAAAGTCTAAGGAACATAAAAACCAAACAAAACCGAAGTGGTGCTGCTTGATCTCCAATGCTCCTCGCTTATCTCCTCGCAAGAATCTGCTCTAACTTCGCTGAATTGTTCTCCTCTGTAAGCTTGCTGTAATCACGTCTTTTTGCCTCCTTTTAAGCCTCCTAAGTCGGTCCAATTGTTGCCCTAATTGCCCCACGAGTTCCCTTATGTTTTAAGTTAAGTTTACTTAAGTTTTGAGCAGTTACGGGCCGCGACCCGCTCGGGTAGGCTTCTCCATGCTCAATCTCGTCCCGTTTGTCCCGTGATGATCCCCAAAGTTGCTCCTTAGCTCCGTGCATGTTCATTTAGCTCCAAAATGGTCCAAATACGCGTAAAAACCTGTAAGAACATGAAAAGCACGAAAGCAAGTAAAACGGATACGGAATCATACGTAAAACATCACATATGTATCAAAAACGTCTCCTAAATCGTGCAAGAAATACGTATGAAAACGAGATGATCAGGTCTTTCTTGAAGATAAACTCAGACTCCAATGCCATATTAGCCTTACCTTGATCGTCACGACTTCGGTTCTTCAAATGGGGGTGAAGATTCCAACAACGATCCTTTGTATGACCTTTCTTTTTGCAATACTCACAAGAGAACTACTTTTTGAAAGGCTTGATCATAGTAACTTGCCCAGAGGTGCTTTTGGAGACATTAGCTTCCTCGGTCATTCTATTAAAGAGATGGTTTCCCCCTTCCTCCCTTTTAATCATCATAAAACTTCGTTAAACGAGGGAAACTCGTTTTGTAGAAGTATGTGATAAATAAGGTCGTTGTATTTGTCGTCGAGGGAGAATAAAAGGCTAAAGACTGATCATGGTTTGCTCTTTAAGCTATTTCCAAAGAATCCACAGTATGAGGCCTTAAAGTATCGAGTTCTGACCATAATTCCTTAAAATCACCCAAAACCTGGTTAAAAGGCTTTCCTTCTTGCCTTAGATTATTAAGTTCTTTCTTTACTTCATAAACACGACTAAGATTGGATTCATTGCCAAAAACTTGTTTCAGCTCGTCTCAAAGATCCTTAGGAGACTCTATGTGTCCATATGTACGAAGTATATGAGATTCGAGGGAATTTTTTAAAACAACCAAGGCATTGAGTTTATTTTGTTCTCATTTTTCTGATCCAGCACTTGAATCTACCGGTTTCACATCCGATCTTGTCATGAAACCCCAAAGATCTTACAAACCAAGATTAGCCTTAGCAATCTTCGTCCAAATGGAATAATTGTTTCCATTAAACGAGATTGAGATGCTTTTGGTCGAGTCCATGACGAGAGATCTGAGAAAACAAAGGGAAAAAAACAGAGAGATTAAAAAGGTTTGACCGAAAAACAACTTTTAAAAGAGAATAGTTTCAAAAGAAACAAAATCCATCAAAAAGCTTTCCGAGACTTGATTACCGCTCTGATACCATTTAAAATTTGTAAAACAAAGATGAATAAGCGGAAGCAAGATAGGAAGATTAAGAGCGAGAAAAAGTTGAGAGAATTAGAGAGAAAAAGAATAACTATTCTCTTCTTGTAAACTTTGGATACAAAGAGACCTATTTATACAACAAATCCTAATAACTACAATGGAGAAAAATAATAAAAGAACAAGTACAAATGCAAAACACAAGTTCAGATGTAGCATGCATGGGCTGGAGCGGTCAACAAGATATAAGAGATAGAGCTCATAAATTGGTTTGACCAAGGAAGAAGGTCGCGGGACGGGGGCCAGATCATGCAGGACGCAACCGAGCAGGTCGCGGGATACGGGTCGCAAAGAGAGAGACGCGGAGAAGGGAGCGGGACGCGGGTCACGAAGAGCCGGATGCGGTCATTCTTCTTAACATCTCAAACATTTTGTTAACCTCTACCAAGACTCCTTAAAATAATAAAAAATATCGAAACTAATTTTATTGTCGATGAATCCAACAAGTTGGATGATGATGGTATCTACCTAGATATTGCGATTTTCTCGCCCATCCTGAAGATGAAAGTGAAAGTATCATGCCATTTATGTAATATTTCAATAGTTATGGGTTTAACTCGTGATTATTAAAAGTTAATAATTATAAGTAAACGAAAAACGGGTTTTCGTAAACACATTCGGAATTAAGCAAATCAAAACCCTAAACTAGCCGTCAGAAAGAAAAGAACGAAAAACAAAAAATAGTCTTTTTGTTCTTCCGATTTCCACATCAAAGTAGTCCAGATCTCAACGTCGATACACATAAAGGGCTTGCATCATCAAGCCTCGCATCCGACAACTGCACGTTCAACGCTACAGGTACTATGAAATTGTTTCTGTATTTGTTTATCATTGATAATCGAAAAACTTCTTATTAAACATGACTAGATCTATAATCGGGTTGATAAAACACGTTTCCGCAATTAAAATCAACCCTACAGTGGTATCAGAGCGTCTGGATGCATGTTTAGGATTAGTTTTTTGATTTTTGTATGAAAAATCGGATCGAAAAGTGAAAAAGGCACGCGCGCAGCGCGCGCGCGCTCATGAACCACCGCAAAGAACCGTGAAGGAGAGGGACAACCGCGCATGGCCGCAACCCTAGCCGGCCGCGCGTTCGACGGGGCGGCGAGGCGCAGGGGCGATGCGGCTCAGCCCGACCGGTGCGTCCTGAGGTGACCGAGGCGGCACAGGCAAGTCGACGGGCCGCAGATTTGATCGTCTATCGCAGCGAGGAAGAACTCGCGAAACATCGCATGGCGTCTAATGTCGGTGGGGGGGGGGGGGCTGCAGGGGCGACACTGCAACACGAA
>CM071863.1:56134683-56146622 GCA_036759665.1 Gynandropsis gynandra
GTCCTGTGGTGCTGGAATGGTGCCCGATCGGGCATGGCATGTGTGCCCGCTCGGGCACAAGGCAAAATGGTCGGGAATGCTTGCCCGAGTCGTGCTAAATGGTCCACACAATTGGCCGTAGGTTTTGCCCGATCGTGCAAGGGTTGTGCCCGACCGGGTGAGGCTTTTCCATGCTCAATCTCGTCCCGTTTGTCCCGTGATGATCCCCAAAGTTGCTCCTTAGCTCCGTGCATGTTCCTTTAGCTCCAAAATGGTCCAAATACGCGTAAAAACCTGTAAGAACATGAAAAGCACGAAAGCAAGTAAAACGGATACGGAATCATATGTAAAACATCACATATGTATCAAAAACGTCTCCTAAATCGTGCAAGAAATATGTATGAAAACGAGATGATCAGAAATAAGGGGAGAAAATACGAGATTTTTTTTAAAACCGTTTATGGAAATTACTCCTCTGATTTCTGGATCAACATATCCAACTGTCAACATATACTTTATAAAGATTTGGAAGATTGAAATGCTTTGGAAAAAGTATAGGGAGAACGAAGATGAAGTCTTAAAGAAGATGGCTGAAAATATGCAAGTCAAATTTAATAAATATCAGGACAATTATAGTTCTATTCTCTCTATGGCAGATGTACTCGGTCCGAGAATGAAAATGCAATAACTGAAATATTGCTACGACACCATTGATGAGAAGACAAGTCAGATGAAAATCGATGAAGTTCGAAGCAAGATGTTTTCACTTTATGAGGAGTACAAAACCAAATTTGGAGTTTCTAAATCTTCGACTTCTTCTTAAGACAACAACCAAAAACCGACCAAGAGCCATAGTTCGAGTTATTTTGATGTAAGTTGGTTATTTTATATTTACCATTCTATATTTTACTTCTTTATATAATTTTTATTATTTATATTTTATAGGATATTACCGATTTCGATGATAAAGTACCTTCTTCAGATGATAGATTAGGATTGGGTTTGGATAGATATTTAAGAGATTCTAAGATACACATGCAACGAAACTCGAATTTGGATGTGTTGCATCTTTGGAAGTTCGAGCTTTATGGTAAAGAATTATCGCTAATGGCATCCAATATTTTAAGCATTCCTATTACCACAGTGGCTTCTGAGTCTTCATTTAGTGCTAGTTCTCGGGTGCTCAACAAATATCGAAGTCACTTGTTGCCTTCTAATGTTCATGTGTTAATTTGTGCTCGATCGTGGTTATTTAATTATTCCGAAGTTGATAAGTATATACCTATTAATATTTTACAGATAATGATTTATTATTTGATTTTCATATCGTTTATTAATAGTTTGTTAAATAATTATAGGTACTAACTTGATGGTTTGGAATCTAGCGTTGCCACGATAATGACTACGACAGAGGGAATTTTGAAAATGAATCTATTTGAGTTTTGAAGTTTGGATTAAAGTTTTAAGGTTTCAATCGGTTATGTAACAATTTTATTTTTGTGTTAGTTTGACAATTAATATTTTCGTAACGCTTTTTTATGTAATTCGGAACATTTTAGTTTTAAAATGAAGTTTTAGATAGGATAATAGCATTGGCATGTGGGTTGCCCAAGCCCGCCCGAAACCCGTCGGGCCGGGCCGTGGGCCGAAAAATTTAAGACCGTTTGATTTCGGGCCGGTCTGGCCCGAATGACACCCTTAAGCCTAACTAATCCCAAAAACTAGCTCAAGAGTTTAAGATTGCCCAATACCATACATAGGAGTTTATAGTTCATGTCTTGGATGTGAGCCAACACATTATAACACTTCCCCACGCCCATGTTCGGTTCTGGAGCGTGGACATCGCAATCGGGACCCAACATCGGTATATTCAAATCGAGACGAATCAAACTCTGATACCATGACAAATATGAGGTTGGCTCTAACTAATCCCAAAAATTAATTCAAAAGTTTAGGATAACTCAATACCATATATAGTAGTCCATAGTTTATTCTCCAAATTCCAAATGTGAGACAACACATTATAACAATATATTAATCTCGTGTTAGAAATATCAAGATTAAACAAATAATTAGAACATAATAACAAATTCGTAATTCCAATGCAATAGAAATATAGTCTTCTATCACTTTGTGTATTCTTCAAATTCTTTCTTTTCACGGTGAAGAATATGGAAAAAATAATGATATCTTAATGTAGATTTTTTTGGTGAAATATTAATTATACTCATAACCGTGTTTCTTTTACAAAGTGTCGACAACCACCGATCGGGATTCTAAGTCCTTGCAACCCCATGAGAATAAACAAGTAAGAGAAAATGTAAAAGATATAAATCTTATATCACAACTCTCATAAGATCTTTGTAAATACACGTAAAATATGAATCATAATCGACTCAAATAATTGGTTGATTAATCGGTTTTTAATTGTATCTTCTTGATTTTGTCTATCCTTGAATTTAATTGTGATTGTGAATTGTTTGAATGGTGTGTATGCATATATGCCACGTTCAATAATAGTAGATTCAATTAGTGAAAACCAAATTTGATCACTTCAATTTGTAATTATCCGGCTTGACAATTTATACATTTTTCAATAGATAATTTTGTTTTATTGGTTGAATGATATGATGCGTATAAGAAGCCTTTACTTCATATCAATTAGGAAATTTATTTGATTTACGATTTTGTGGTGTTGTCCGATATTAAATTTAAGCATTGTATGCCTTATTATAAACACACCATTCACATTAAAAAAAAAATGATATATCACTTTAAGGTTTTAGATAATTCTTTTGGTCAATATATGTATAAAGAAACATAAAAGAAATTTCACACGGAAGCTTGATTTGTCGTTAGTTTCACATGAATATATATGCAACCCCACTTTTTCTTTGAACGTGCTAAAAACATAAAGTAATCCCTTAATAATGTTACTTTTCACATTACGCTAATTAAATTAGTCCAACTAGGTCTTTAATTAGGGGTTTAAATAATACCATGAAAATAAAATCTTACGCTCTCTGCCTTTATTTTTCCATATAGAATACATTTAAAACGACAAATGAATGTGGTCTCTCCCACATGGTTACAAAAGATAATTAAGTAAAAGACACATAAGCATGTGATTAGTTTAATCCTTAGCTATAAAGGATTATTAAATTATGTATTGTTTGTGCATGCACCATATATAAACCCAAGTAACCTAAACCATTAATTCATGCCCATTCGAACATTCTTAAACCCTAAGTTTCCATCGTCAAAAAGCAAAACCACAACCTTTTTTTAGTTATTTCATTATTCTTTTTACTTAATCTCCATTAAACCCTCTAATGGATCCCAAGATTGCCATACAAAAATTGAAGCAATGAAGAAATCGAAAAACAATCATAAGAAACCCTTTCAATATCTTATTGACCATCATTTCTCATACCTTCTCTTCACCATTTCTTGCATTGTATTGTTTTTTAGCCCTTTTACGAATCAATACATCCCTAAAATTTTCGTTTCTCTTTTAAACACAAAATCCTTGTTCGTTATCACAAATGTTATAGTGATTGCCCTAGTTGGGGAATCAAAGTTGTTTGGATCGAAAACTCCTTCTCCATCGAGCAAATCCTACTATGAAGAGTACGTTAAGACATGTCAAACTTGTGATTTGCGGTCTAATGAGCCCGAGAATTCATTCGAGGCCAAATCCGTTGCACTTTTTCAAGACAATATCAAGAAATCGGATCTTGAAGATGATAAAAAGGCAAAGGGAAGCTTCGATGAGAGAGGAAAGCTTAATTCCCTTCCGATGGAGGAACTAAACAAGAGGGCTGATGATCTGATTGCTAGGGTAAACAGGCAGAGGAGGCTTGAAGCTTTTGGTTGTTAATGTAATGTAGTACATACTACATTGCATATTCAAACTTCAACGCAAATTCGACGCAAAATTTAGCGTTGAATCGATTAGCGTTATTACAATATAACGTTTGATATCCATCAATCAATCTTTAATCGGACAAAGTTAAGACAAATCCCTCAATCTTTCGATGTTTTTTGCGATGAAGGATTATGGGAATCAACGTAACATTGAAAAGTACTGCGTCAATATATATAAATGCTTTGACATGGCCATATATTCCCTGTTCCCTCCACAGTGAGAATATCTAAATTTAATATCTCGTGGACAATGTGGCAATTTTGCTATGTGAATATGATAAGTTATACACATAGTGAATATGAATATATACAGAAGCCATAATCATGTGTACGTTCACGAAGTTTGGTACATATGACTATATAAATGTTGATTTGGATACTGACACGGTTTCTCTTGTAGATAACATATATGTATATATCTATATGTATATATGTATATGTTTGATTCATGGATTTAATCGAACACTCGACCAAGCTATTCAAAAAGGAGTATCCATAATTACATTATCCCGCATAAGTTCCGAGTTGTTACGAGCACGATTATGGAATTTTTACATTTTATTTTTCTTTTTTGGTTTGATAGAGATTCAAATGGTCAAAAACTATAACCTTATAAAAAATAGCTCAATTGGCTTTTTGTAGCCTACATTTTTTTTAAAAGTTATTTGTTAATCATAATAGTGATCATTCATTAACTTTAGGAAAAAATTGCATATAGCATCCCATCTTTTCTGTTTTACGCCAATATCCCATCAACTATCCAATACATCGGATTCTTTCCTCATATTGCAAAATTCATCCGATTTTTTCCCCATTTTGTCAATTCCAGTCTATCCCTCCTTGTTATATAAATCGTGTAACTCCATTGATCTACCAGATTTCACCTAAATTCGACCCGATTTCAATTCATAATTTACCTCATTTTGACTCGAATTTTAACCCGATGTCACCGAATTTGAACCCGATGTCACCCAATTTCACCAAATTTCAACCCGATTTCACCCAATATTAACTCGATTTCATCGAATTTTAACTCAATTTCACCTAATTTTAACTTGATTTTACCAAATTTTAACCTAATTTCACCCAATTTTAGTATTCAGTGAAATTGAGTTAAAATTGGATAAAATCGAGTTGAAATTTGGTGAAATTAGGTGTAATTAAGTTAAAATTGGGTGAAATCATAATACAATTTGGCTGAAATCGGGTTGAAATTGGATGGAATCGAGTTAAAATTGGGTGAAATCATGTTAAAATTAGGTGAAATCAGGTTAAAATTTCGTGAAATCGGGTTGAAATTCAATGAAATTGGATGAAATCGAGTTAAAATTGGGTGCAATTGGTGAAATCAAGAGAATTTGAGTACAAATTGGGTGAAACGGGGTTGATTCGGTGAAATTGGGCGAACTTAAGTTAAAATTGGGTGAAATCGAGTTAAAATTGGGTGAAACCGGGTTGAAATTCGGTGAAATCGAGTTAAAGTTGGTTTGAAATTTGGTAAAATTTGATGAAATCGAGTTAAAATTGGATAAAGTACGGATCAAAATCGGGTATTCGAATTAGGTCGAAACTGGATCAAATTTGGGTGAAATCATGTCAAAATCGAGCGGGTTAACGGAGTTACGCAGTTTATATAGCAGAGGGGAAGTCGGATGAAATTGAAAAAGTTGAAAGGGAAATCGTATGAATTTTGCAATATGAGGGGAGAATCGGATGTGTCGGATAGTTGATGGAGAAATTGACATAAAATAGAAAAGAAAGATGAAAATCTTAAATGCATTTTTTCCTTAATTTTTTAGTGTTATGTAATCTTTTTGTTTCAATGATAAAAAATATGTTTCCTCTCAAATTTTGGTTTTCATACCATTTCTCTTTAATTTTTAGTCCTAATATTATTTCTCTATCAATAATATATTTGAGGGAATAAAGCATAAAGATATTCAACTATTTTATTTTAACCTATAAAACATGAATTATTATCTTCAATCTAAAAAAATTCAAACTTATTTTTTCCTTAGAAACACTACTTTAGGAATATAGTGTAAAAAATACCAAACTTTTTAATTTTTGCCTATAAAACACAAATAATTACTTTTTTTACCTAAAAATTTTGAATTTTTAAGTTTTGTCTAAAAAAACACAAACTTATCAAATGAATCATATCCATACACAAAAAACAACTCTTGGTAAACTTCCTTTAGTGTTAACAATGTAGAATTATTTTTCAACAAAGTTTCAACCGGTTTCACAATAAAATCCGAAATTCACCCGATTTCAGTAAGAATTTAAAGCTGATTTCAACCCGAAATCAAAATTCAACAAAAAAACCCGAATTTCAACCTAATTTTCATTGAAAATTCGAATTCCACCCAGTTTTAGAAATAATTTTAGTCCAATTTCAATTTTAGTAAGAAATCGAAATTCGAACCAATTTCAACCGAAAATTCGAATTCAACCCAATTTTAACCTGATTTCAACCGAAAATCAGAATTTCACCCAATTTCAATACAATTTCAACCCGAGATATGAATTCAACCCAATTTCACCGAAAATTCAAATTCCACCAAATTTTAATAAGTATTTCAATAACATTTCAACCCGAGATCCAAATGCAAAAGGATTTTGGTTGAAATCGGGTTGAAATTAGGTTAATCCAAATTTCGAGTTGAAATTGATTCCAAAAATTTGGATTTTTTTTGTTGAAATGCTTACTAAAATTGGATGAAATTCTGATATTTAGTTGAAATTAGGTTGAAATTGGATTTTGAGAATTGAGTTAAAATTCTTGTTCAAATTGGGTGAAATTTGGATTTTCGGTTGCAACCAGTTTGAAATTGAGTTAAATTCAGTTTTCGAGTTGACATTTGTTCAAATTTAGATTTTTTAATTGGGATTTGGATTGAGATCGGGTTGAAATTGGGTTTACCAAGAGTTAGTGTTTGTGTATAGATATGATTAATTTGATAAATTTGTGTTTTTTAGACAACATTTAAAAGTTCAAAGAGTTAAAATATGATTGAGTGTTTGTGTTTATGTATGGATATGATTAATTTGATAAGTTTGTGTTTTTTAGATAAAATATAAAAATTCAAAATTTTTAGATTCAAAGTAATAATATGTGTTTTATAGGCAAAAATTAAAAGTTTGATATTTTCTACACTATATTTTTAAAGTTAGTGTTTTTAAGGCAAAACAAATTAAGTTTGGATTTTTTTAGGCTGAAGATAATAATTCATGTTTTATAGGTTAAAATAAAATACTTTAATATTTTTTATGCTATATTCCCTATATTTTAATCCAATGCTAAAAGATAAATATAAAACTTTTTTTTTGTTTGAATGTTAATTATAAATAAAAGAAAGAGTCAGTTCAGTACACCCTAAAGCCGTGCACATACAATGGTTTTGAAGACAGAACCCTACTAAGGTTACAAAAATCAGAACCCCACTAACTCACGTACACAAAATGCAAGACAACAAGAGAATGTCCTCAGCCACAAAAAGGTCAAGGACTACACCAAAATAGAGTGCCAAATAGATAAACTAATGTTGGACTGTCCCAGATTCAACTCCTGCAAGGAAAGGATATGATCATGCACTAACCGATCAACCTGAACTCGAGCCTCCAAGACCGAAGACGAACCAGTGTGGAATAATCGAATGTTCCTCTGCTACCAGATGAAATAGACCGTTGCTTGTATCAAGATTCTCAATACAACCAACTCGTCCGATGGAATAACTGAATCCGCTAAATAGTGACTAATACCATGCAAATCCATAGGAAGATCCGACCACCTAATCCCTGTAAAGTGAGTTAGCACATCTCTGCTATATTGGCAAGAGAAAAATAGATGAAGGTGAGAATCATTTCCTGTTTGACACATGAGACATCTCAATTCGTATGGTACACCCCAACACCCCATCGAGCTAATCGGTCCTTCGTAGGGAGACGAGACCACATTACAGTCCAATGCGTGAAGGCAAATTTAGGAAGCGCCTTCTTGAACCACGTCTTATCTGTCCATCGGAGAACCGGGCCAGGTGTCCGAATCATATTCCAAGTCTTGCATGACTTGAACACGGGTTCAAAGCTGGTTGGTGATGCTTTCCATAAAAAGATGTCCTCCCCTTTGTCAACCGACGACGAAATGATGGAAGAAATGCGGATAAGAGCTTCTTCCACTTCACTGCTTCTAGCACCCGGAAGTCGCCAACTCCCTTCGGAAACTACCTCAATAACCCTCACACACAAAGGAATCCGAAGCATCCCCGGGCCTTCATTTCCAATGAGATCGATTAATGGGCCAAGACCTGTCCAATTATCCCACCAGAAAGAGCACTTCTCACCATTGCCTAAAACACAACTAACCAAGGAGCTGGCTTCATGGCGTAAAGATAGGAGACGGCGGGTACTCCATGACATCCGTGGCGAGACCAAGCCCCCCCAAAACCCTCTCCTCTTGAGAATATTATGATTCATCCATGCCACCTATAAAGAACCGGACTTACAAAGGAGCAACCAAATCAACTTAAGCCGAAAAATCTTGTTGAAATATTCCACCCATCGCAGCCCTAAACCTCCCTCTTTTTTAGGCTTGCAAATGTATGACCAAGCAATTCTAGCATTCACTGAAGAACGAGAGTTTAAGCCCCAAAGAAACGATGAGCATAATCTGTCTATGTCATTAAGAAGGCTCTTGGGCAGCGGAAAAACTTGGCTCCATGAGTGTACCATACCATAGACCACTGAGGAGATAAGTTGAATTTTACCACCATAAGACAAGGCTTTAGATGACCAGGATGTTATCTTTGCGCTTATGTTCTCCAAGAGGGGCAGAAAATCCTGTTTTGAGAGTTTATGGGAACTGAGAGGCAATCCCAGATACCTCAAGGGAAGGGTGCTCAAACGTAGACCAAATTCCCGTGCAAGTCGCTCAACTTCAGCTTGCGTAAGCCCTCAAATGACCAGATCCAACTTATTATGATTCATTTCAAGCCCAGAGAGACTTTTGAAGGAATCTAACACTTGCATAATCAATGAGATAGATCTGTTGGTGGCCTTTGAGAAGATTAGGAGGTCATCGGCGAAGGAAACGTGGGTGAGGATTGGGTGTTGGCATCTCGGGTGTAAATCAAATGATCCCGCAATCGCACCCTTATCCAACAAAGACGATAGAACTTCCATGGAAAGGATGAATAGATAGGGTGAGAGGGGATCACCCTGTCTCAACCCTTTTTTCCATTCAAAACAACCAACTAGCTCACCGTTAACAGATATTGAAAATCTTGTCGTGCAAATACATTCTTTGATCCACTGGATAAACTGCTATGGGATATTCATTGCAGCTAGAACATTCAAGATAAAAACCCATCCCACTGAGTCAAAAGCCTTTTGGATATCAATCTTAATAAGAGCAATCGTTGCACAATTCAACTTGTCATAATCCCTTATCAACTCAGTGGCCAAAAGAACATTTTCAATTAGAAGACGACCCCTTTGAAATGCTGACTAGTTAGGAGACACACAGTAGGGAAGGATGCACTTTAGGCGATTAGCAAGGATTTTGGAAATTACCTTGTATTTAAAGTTGCAACAGCTAATGGGTCGAAAATCTCCAAGTTCCACAGCTTCCTTGAACTTAGGAATGAGGGTAATGGCAGTAGTATTAAGTTCCTTTAGCATTCTGCCCCTCACAAAAAATTCCTGTATTGCTGCAATAACATCCTCTCTGATGATATCCCACGATGAAACAAAGAATTCCTTAGTGAAACCATCAGGACCTGGGCTTTTGTTATCCGACATAGCAAACAAAACATCTTTGATTTCCTGGCTTGTTACCATCCGAGAGAAAGTTGCAATTTGCAACTCTAATCATATAAAGGTTAAGATTCTTCTGAGCTCTGCAACTGAACTATGTGTAGAATTGGTAGAATCTGAGCCTAGTAATTTCGAGAAGAACCGAACAGATCTTTGATATGGGCAGATTTTGATATTCTATTACCAAATTCATCGACCAAGAAGTGGATTGTGTCACGGGAGACACGCTGTTTCATTACCTTGTGAAAGTAGGACGTATTTTATCCCCCAACTTCAACCATTTCACACGAGATTTCTGTTGAAAAAATCTCTCCTCAGCAAGACCCAATATCAACCAATGTCTCCTCAAATCATGCTCCCTCCTCGCAAGCTCCGGGGGAGGGTTAGACATGAGCTCAGTTTGGACCGATTCAATAGTGCAACCGCTTCTAGTACCCTCTTTGAAAGTTGACTGAAATGGGTCTTATTCAACATACGGAGAGGGTACTTGAGACTTTTAAGGGCATTACGAAGATTGTATAATTTTGAACCCACTAAGCTGTCATACCTCCAGTTGTCTTCCACAGTCTTCTTGAAGTCGGGATGTAGAGTCACATGTGAGAAGAACTTAAAGGGTCTTCTCACTTGTCTTTCACAGTCTGGCATCCTCAAGAAACAAGGAGAGTGGTCTGAGCATCCAGGAGGAAGGAACTCCGCAAAAGCCCCTGTGAAGAGATCAAACCATTTTTCATTCACAGACGTCCAATCTATTTTCTTGGACACTGTGTTATCCTCTTGGTTGTTCCACCATGTGTACCTATTCCCTTTAGACATCGCCTCAAAAAGCCCAGTAGATTGGAGATAAACTCGGAATTCATCCATGCCTAATACCATCTGAGAGATCTCGGGGAAACCTGAGTGATCTTCAAGGTGGAGAAACTGGTTGAAATTCCCGAGGATTACCCAAGGAGAAGCATTAAGGGGGGAGTTGCAGATAACTCCACCAGCTCTGCCCATAAATCCTTTCGCTCTAAACTCGTGTTCTTTGCATTCACAAAGGTTGTCGTGAATGAAATCTGCGAACCAAGGTGATAAATCCCGCAGGTAATACTCTGTGCAGATTGGTGGAACACCGATAGGATAACGTCATGATTATAGAAGGCATTCCAGCCCTGGGGCAATGGTAAAATGATCCTACAAGCATTAACTTTCTTGATCCGAGACTCCAAAATAGCACCAAAAAGAGGTTTATGATTGCATATCCATTGCCTGAATAACCGTCATTTTCTTTGGCCATTTAGGCCTCTAACATTCTAACCAAAAACCATGGGGTTCTGGGTGAGGGTTAAAACCGGTACTTCTGAGGCACCGTATAATTACGACGCCTGTGCTTAACTTCCATAAAAGGTGTCTCGTGGTGCTGGGGAAACCGATTCTGAGGCAGGAGGTCTTTGATGTTTCAGTTTTTTACCCTCCCTACTCACTTCAGTTTTTACCACTTCCACCATATCCTCATCCTTTTCTGAGTCATCAATAGTCCCATCTGTAATTGGGGGAGGGCATGCTACAGGTATTCTAGTTTGTGGTTGATCAAGTATGACGTTTTCTGCATTCTCTTCAAGGGTCGGAGCGACTACAGGCTCCTCCAATGGGGAATCATCAGCTACAAGCAATGACGGCAGGGGATGACTTTCCCCATTCCGCTGCAATTGTCATGTGAAACCTTGTCTGATACCTGTCTATCCTTAACCACTCGTTTGTCTGCTCTCATGCAAAGATCATTTTTTTCTGGGGAGACTCGCTAACTATGCAGGATCTTGCCGAATGCCCCCTCTAATGGCAAGGCTACAGCAAGGTGGCAACCATTTGTATAGAACATCTATCACAATCTCCTCTTCAGACTCATATCCCAAAACCAACTTCTTTGGAGGATTGACGCGATCCCGACTGAATCGACGCTCTAGACTTGGTTAGTGACGGATATGCCTTGCTGCAACGAATTGCACAAGGGTGTGTGGAACGAATGGTCGCACGAGAGTTGCGGAAGGCTCTCGATTTAGCGTGTCCGTCTTCGATGGATGTGACGCACCAAGGAAGGACGAACGACTCGATGGATATGACGCACCAACGAGTAGGAAGCTGGATATAACGCAGCAACAACCCAAAGAATTCATAAAGGGAATTCAAGAATGATCAAAGATCAATCAAAGATTAATTTTCAAAATTGATAAAAGTTG
>CM071863.1:56146675-56159525 GCA_036759665.1 Gynandropsis gynandra
AAAAAAATAAGAGGGTGGTGGTGGTGGGGAGGGGGGGGGGGGGGGGGGCATATTTAGACAAAAACAAGAAAAATTCAAATTTTAGTTCATTAAAAGCTACTTGTCATGCAAGGGCCTTCTTAATGGTCTTGAAATCTTCAAACAAGAAGATAAGTTTTCTTGTTGGCCGTGCACCTTGTGTTGCGTCCGTCTCGTGTTTCGCGTCGGATCATTAATTAGGTCGCGAAAAAATAAGTGACTCGCGTCCTCGTTAAAAACCCGTCGTCGAAAAACCCGGTGGGACAAAACCGACGAGGGGAAAAGAGTACACGCGGGTCACTTAACCTAATTAATGCCCGTAGCGGGTTGAGCTTCGGCTTGGATGACGTTCTTAAGACTTGTGACATCGCGTGAACTCGCATACTCCTCGTGAGCGTGGACGGTCGTGAGAATCCCGATAATAGCTTCCTTGAGCTTCGCGGCCTTGGCTCGGGTCATGGGACCAGCGAATATGATCAAGGCATCTTCTTCTAGAGCTCGGGCTCGGGTCACGGGACCGACGTATTTTGACCTTAAGTGAGAACCGTTGAAACTAGAACTCACGTTATACTTACCTCGCAGATCCAGCCGGTAGGCATTGTGGAAAGGGATTTCGTATATTGATCTCAAAATGAATTACATCAGTTATGATATATATATACAAGATAATATGAAACCCTAATGGAGTAAGTGAAGCAGGATTGAACCCATACACGATTTCGACAGGAGAGAATTTTGATGCAGAATGTACGACATGATTATATGCGAACTCAGCATGCGGTAAAAAATCTTCCCATGTTTTTAAATTCTTCCTAACTAATGCACGTAGTAAGGTACCTAGGGTTCGGTTTACTACTTCGGTTTGACCATCGGTTTGTGGATGACAAGTTGTAGAAAATAACAGCTTGGTTCCTAACTTGGACCACAAAGTTTTCCAGAAATAACTAAGGAATTTGGTATCCCTATCGGAAACTATGGTGCTAGGCATGCCATGCAAACGTACTACTTCTTTGAAGAACAATTCGACTACATGCAATGCATCATCCGATTTATGACATGGTATAAAATGTGTCATTTTAGAAAACCTATCTACTACCACGAAAATAGAATCCTTTCCGGTTTTAGACCTAGGTAATCCAATCACGAAATCCATTGATATGTCTGTCCAAGGATGAATTGGGATAGGGAGTGGAGTGTACAAACCGTTAGGCTGGCTTTTGGACTTAGCCTGTTTACAAGCGACGCATCGCTCGCAGATACGCTCCACATCTCTTTTCATGCGTGCCCAGTAGAAATGGTCCTGCAATGTTTTCAAAGTCTTGGCGACTCCGAAATGGCCCATAAGTCCACCACTGTGGGCTTCTCTAACAAATAACTCCCTCAAAGAGCAGTTAGGCACGCATAAACGACTATCGTAAAATAAATAATCTTCATGCCTATAGAAATGTCCAGATGCAAATTTCTCACAATTTTTATACGTTTCTCCGAATTCTAGGTCAGTTGCATATAATTCTTTAATATGTACAAAACCTAGTAATTTTGCATCTAAAGTACTCAATAAAACATACCTTCGGGACAAGGCATCAGCCACGACGTTTTCCTTACCTTGCTTGTACTTGATGATGTAAGGAAACGTCTCAATAAATTCTACCCACCTCGCGTGTCTCTTGCTCAGCTTGTTCTGACCCTTTAGATACTTGAGCGATTCATGGTCGATATGGATTACAAACTCCTTCGGCCATAGGTAATCTTTCCAAGTCTGTAATGCCCGAACAAGTGCATACAACTCCTTGTCGTAGGTAGCGTAGTTAAGAGTGGCGTCTCCGAGTTTCTCGCTGAAATAGGCGATCGGCTTCCGATCCTGCTTTAAGACTGCTCCAATGCCTATTCCTGATGCATCACACTCAATCTCGAAAGTTTTAAGAAAGTCGGGTAATATAAGCAACGGGACGTTAGTCAATTTATCCTTTAGCGTTTGAAACGCTGCTTCTTGAGCTTCTTCCCATTTAAATCCCACGTTTTTCTTAATAACTTCCGTAAGAGGGGCAGCTATGGTGCTGAAGTCCTTTACGAATCGCTGGTAAAAACCCGCGAGTCCATGGAAACTTCGGACTTCCCCGACGGTCTTTGGGCTTGGCCATTCTCGAATGGCTTTGACTTTCTCATCGTCGACCTTAACACCATCTGCGCTTACTACAAATCCTAGGAAAACAATGTTATCCGTACAAAAGGTACACTTCCTTAGATTAGCATATAACTCCTCTTTTCTAAGTACCTTCATAACCGATTCTAGATGTCCTAGGTGTTCATTCAAATTCTTACTATAGACTAGAATATCATCAAAATAGACTACAATGAATCTACCTATGAATTCTCTAAGTACATGGTTCATTAGCCTCATAAATGTACTAGGTGCATTTGACAACCCAAAAGGCATAACTAACCATTCGTATAATCCATGCTTAGTTTTAAACGCAGTTTTCCATTCATCTCCTTCTTTCATCCTAATTTGATGGTAACCACTTTTAAGATCAATTTTCGAAAATACCCTACTTCCGTGTAGCTCATCTAACATATCGTCTAACCTAGGGATAGGGTGTCGATACTTCACCGTGATATTGTTGATTGCTCGACAATCAACGCACATGCGCCAGCTGCCATCCTTCTTCGGTACGAGTAGCACGGGTACGGCGCATGGACTCATACTCTCACGAATATGTCCTTTGGCCATAAGCTCCTCGACTTGCCTTTGTAGTTCCTTTGTTTCCACGGGGTTGGTTCGGTATGCTGGCCGATTTGGTAACGTGGCTCCAGGAATGAAATCGATTTGATGTTCGATTCCACGTATGGGTGGCAATCCGGTGGGGGTTTCTTCTGGAAAGACGTCATGGTATTCCTGCAAAAGTTTAGAGATTTCACTCGGCAACACCGGTGTAATGTTAGTTAAGCTCGCTAGAGCTTCCTTATAAACAAATAAAAGTACAGTTTGATCGGAATGTAAATTTTTCTTGATTTCACCCGATCGTGCGAAAAAATTCGACGGTTTGAGCTCAAGGGCGTTATGCTTCTTTAGATGAGCTTGATCCTGCATAACTTCCTTCGGCGTCAATGGAACAAGTACAGTCTTTTTCCCGTTGAATTCGAAGTAATGCTTGTTGGTGTAACCGTCGTGCTTCACTTTGCGGTCTGACTGCCAAGGTCTTCCGAGCAAGATGTGGCTTGCCTCCAACGGAAGTACATCGCATAGGATCTCGTCCTCGTATTTTCCTATGGAAAATGGAACGGTCCCTTGGCTTGTCACCTTCATTTCTCCGTTTTCGTTCAACCACTGAAGCTTATACGGCTTTGGATGCTTCTGAACTTTTAGTCCGAGCTTTCGAACCATCGTAGCGCTAGCTACATTCGTGCAGCTTCCTCCGTCAATGATGACGCTACAAACCTAGCCGTGAACCAAACAGCGGGTGTGGAACAGATTCTCACACTGTTCTTGCTCATCACACTTGGGCTGTGTGTTTAGGGCACGTTGCGTGACCAACAATTCTCCCGTGGCTGGCTCCTCTTCTTGCGCCTCGTCCGATAGTTCGGCCGCCTCGTCCTCGGATTCAAATTCTCCGTCATCACGAAGAATCATGATTTTCTTGTTGATACAGTCGCTGGCACAGTGTCCTCTTCCGTGACACTTAAAACACTTCACGTCCCGAGTCCTCGAAGTTGTGGCCTCGGTTTTACCTTTGTCGTGCGGCGCGGTTGAAACTGTTTTCGGCGCGTCTCGGCCCGCGATCTGCGTCTTCAGCGGGTTGCGGCCGGCTTGGGCCGTGTTGTCCCTACGGGGATAACTCAGTCTCTCATCACGTGACTGGCCATATTTTCCAGCCCCATAACCCGAACGGGGGTTGCGTCGCCGCTGGAGTTGTTGTTCGATGAGAATCGCTTTGTGAAGCATCTCCTCGATCTCCACGTAATGTTGTAGCTCGAGTTGGTCTTGGATGTCGATGTTGAGACCTCCAAAGAACCGTGACATTGTTGCCTCTCGATCTTCCGTAAGATCAGCCCGCAACATGAGCAGCTCCATCTCTTGGTAATACTCTTCCACGGATCGGTTTCCTTGGATGAGTTTCCGTAGTCGCCGATGGACCTCTCGGTGATGATGGTTTGGCACGAACCTTTTGCGCATTATTGACCTCATTTCCAGCCAAGTAGCTACTGGTTCCTCTCCATTTCTTCGTCGAGAAATCGTGAGTTGATCCCACCAACTCAACGCATAGTCGTAGAACTCCGTGGCCGCTATCCTAACCTTTTTGGCCTTGGGGTAAGCTTGGCAACCAAAAACCAATTCTACCTTCTTCTCCCATTCAAGATAGGCTTCCGGGTCGGCCTTGCCGTGGAATGCGGGGATTTTAAGTTTCAGACCAGAAAGGTCATCCCTCGGGTCGTTTCTCCGCTCCCTAGGCACGCGTCGCCGCCGGTGACTACTTCGGGACGAGGATGAGCTACCTCGTTCGTAGTAGTTGCTGTCCTCCTCAAGCGGGTTCATTTCACGTTGCTGGAACGTTTGTACGTTTGTTGTTGAGACTTAGCTCTAGGCGAGCCGCAAGAGCCTCAATGAGTCCCTCATTGACACGGCTTGGTTCGCCCTCCATGATGCCCGTGTGTCTCGGGTTTTCCTTTTGCGTGAATCTGTCCGTAGGCTCCTGCACACTTAACAAACGGAGCAGCCACAAGTGGAAAGAAAACAAACACCAAAACCCTAGACTAGAACACGAATGGACTCGGTCGCGCACTCACACGTTCGAACGGGTTTTCTATCACACGGACTAATTAAGTTCGAAAAAGATTTCAAACACACAAACTAGTGCGTTCAATATCCTCTAATCTCGTTGTAAATTAACGTATTCAAAATGATCACAAAACGCACGAAATGAGAACTTGCAATCGATAGGCTTCTAACCGTTAAACCTAGGCGCACGAATACTTCAATCTTCTTAACAATGATTCGTTCAAACTAATAAATTACGTAACAAACTTCTAAATCTTCTAAGGTTCCTTTTTATATATATAATTTTTTTTTGATTTTTTTCGTAGGTTTGAAAACAAGTCTTGATCGAAAGATCAAAACGAAAAATAAAAAACTAACCGTAGGTGTTAGAACAAGCTCTGATACCACTTGACGCGATCCCGACTGAATCGACGCTCTAGACTTGGTTAGTGACGGATATGCCTTGCTGCAACGAATTGCACAAGGGTGTGTGGAACGAATGGTCGCACGAGAGTTGCGGAAGGCTCTCGATTTACCATGTTCGTCTTCGATGGATGTGACGCACCAAGGAAGGACGAACGACTCGATGGATATGACGCACCAACGAGTAGGAAGCTGGATATTACGCACCAACAACCCAAAGAATTCACAAAGGGAATTCAAGAATGATCAAAGATCAATTCAAAGATAAATTTCAAAGTTGATAAAAAGTTGGATTCTTCTTGCTACAAGGGGTGGACGGCCATATAAAGATAAAAACAAGAAAAATTCAAACTTCAAGTTCATTAAATGCTACTCTTCATGCAAGGGCCTTCATAATGGTCTTGAAATCTTCAAACAAGAAGATAGGATTCTTGTTAGCCGTGCACCTTGTTTTGCGTCCGTCTCGTGTCTCGCGTCCGATCATTAATTAGGTTGCGGGAAAATAAGTGACTCGCGGCCTCGTTAAAAACCCGATCCCGATAATATCTTCCTTGAGCTTCGCGGTCTTGGCTCGGGTCATGGGACCAGCGGGTATGATCAAGGCATCCTCTTCTAGAGCTCGGGCTCGGGTCACGCGACCGACATATTTTGACCTAATGGCGTCTCGGGTCGTGCTGGAGGTGGTCGCGTCTCGGGCCACGAGATTGGCGTCTCGGGTCGCGGAGTCGGCGTCTCGGGTCGCATGATCGACGTCTCGGGTCACGGCGTCTCGCAAGAATTCCCTCTTCTTCCTTTCTGCGGGTCGCGTCCTCCTCACTATTGATGGTCGTGTCTTCAGCGTCCTCCGGGATCATATCAAGGATCAACCTTCAAGTTCACCTCAATGTAAATTCGTGCTATGTCGAGGTTCTCTTTTGAATCAGTTGATGGGTCCAAATAGAGAGGCTCACCAACACATGATGCTATTCTGCTGAGGCATTCTCGGCTGAAGAGCTTTGTCGGGACATTCCTCAGCCTCACCCAAGTCGGCATCGAATCAAGCGACGACTTCTCCACTCTGTGATCAGGATCCCACTCAGACACGAACATGGCTCTATCACCAATATACCATAGGCTTCTTGCAAGGATTCTACCACGAGCTTCTTTATCCGGTATTTTAAACAGAAATGCTCCACTTCCCATATCCCGCACTCTGATCCTTTGCCCATTCCCCACCCACAGAGAATTGGCCCAACCGATAATCCTACCCATCGTAGGTGGATAACCATAAAACTAACCTATGAGAAACTCCTTCCATTCTTCCTTCGTTGCCTTGATAGATTCATCTGGAATCAACACAAATGGCACCCCCGATATATGGAGAGAGGGGTCCCCCACTCTCGACAAGGTACGCAGGGAAGATTTGAACTTATCACACCAGTTTGCTGAAGCAGTAGGGAGAGGAGACGAACCAAAAGCCGAAGGTTGTGGATCCTTCTTTTACAGTGGGGAGGACCCACAACCTTCGGCTTTTGGTTCATCTCCTCTTGCATTAATCTTTGTTCTTGGATCTTGGATCTTGGATTCTTGAGTCTTGAGTCTTGAATCTTGAGCTCCTTCAACTCTATATAAAGCCATTGTACCCCTTGAATTCAAATCATCCAAAAATCAATAAAGTTCACTGAAATTTCTTTTTAGCCCGTCTCTCTCTTTTTCAATTCAGTAGTTCGTAAGTACTTTAAGTTTCATAATAACCCCATATTGCCTTTGTCCTTTGATTAGTAGAAAATTTTCTCTCTCCTCTAGAGCACCTCGATTTCTCTCTTTACTATGACGCGAAAATTATTGTTCTCGCACACCACATCAGATTCGGAGCGAGTAGTTTGAAATCATCGCATGTAGCTTGAAATCGGCATCAGATTCACCGTGAATAGGTTGAAATCGTTTGTTGTCAACAAAGAAGCTTGCAATTAAGCACGTTCAACAGAAAAACTAGGTATGTGTAGCGAGTTCTTTCGTTCTCTTGTGTTTTTCGTGTTTTTTTTTTTGTGAATTGGATAACCCGAGTGAGTAGTGAGTAATATGTATAGATTGGATTCTCTATTTTTCAAAACGAGTCTTAGATTGATGTAGTCTAAACGAGTCATATTTATTAAAATATGAAATGATCGCAAAGAGTGATAGTCTCTTCACATCGCATGGTCGCACTGGGTCACAAAGACTCATCGAGGGGTCAAAGGGATCAAAGGTCAAAGGGTCGCTGGGGTCCAAGGGTCGAAGGGGTACAAGGGTCGCAGAGGTACAAGGGTTGCAAAGGGGTCAAAGATCGCAGGGGTACAAGGGTAGCAGAGGTACAAGGGTCGCAAAGGGGTACAAGGGTCGTAGAGGTACAAGGGTCGCAAAGGGTCAAAATGTCATAGAGGTACAAGGGCCGCAAAGGGATCCAAGGGTCGCAGGGGTACAAGGTTGCTGAGGTACAAGGGTCGCAAAGGCACAAAGGCTGCAAAGGGTACAAGGGTTGTAGAGGTACAAGGGTCGCAAAGGGGTCAAAGGGTCGAAGGGGTACAAGGGTCGCAGAGGGGTCAAAGGGTCGCACGCTCGCACTAGGTCACATAGTCTCATCGAGTCGCACAAAATTTACCCTCTTTTTATGTTTTATTATAGGTGTAATGGATACGGTGGATGAGAAAATCACACTGATTTATTTTTTGTATGATATTAAATTGGAAACAAACCCAAATGGAGAATCTAAATGGGTTGGTAAAGTTTAGGAAAACCAGAGAGTATTTTTCTATTGTCCTCCGGTTAGTCTGACATACCACAAACTTATTGATGAGTTATGCGTAGAGATTATGGTGGAAAAAAATACAACCAAGTTGAAGTTAAGCTATTTGCCAATATTTGTGAAAATAGAAAGTCGACAATATAATGAATGACAAGCATCTTATTTGTTATTTGTTCGATCACATAAGAGGAATTTGACCACTGCTGTATGTGGAGATAGAATCGGCAAGTGTGAAGTGTGAAATCGAAATTGAGAGGAAAGTTGAACCTGTAATTTCTGCTTTTGGAAGCATTGCTAGAGAAGATGAGGATGAAGGTGTTGTAGATTATGATGACTGTGTTATTTTAGGTCTAAATAACAAAAGTAGAGTTGAGAGTAATCCAACGAAAACAATAAATATTTTCGATTCGGATAATTCTGATAGTGAACATACTAGTGGGTTAAGAGAAGATGGTAGGTGTGCCATGAATGTGGTAGTTGAGGAAGTTGTTTGTGGCAGTAATAAATTTGATTTCGATGTGCCAATAGAACATAAGGATGGTGATGGTGAGAACAACTTGGAAATGGTAGTTCACGAGAAGACATACAGTGAAAATAATATCTTCTAGTTTGAAGATGGATTGCATCTTAAAATTGGGCAAGAGTATGATAGCAAGAAGGATGTACATGTATTTGTATGGAAGGGTTCAATTGAAGCTTTTTTTAGATATAGAACATTGAGATATGATTCGAAGTTTTGGGAAGTACGATGCAAGTTTTCTGGAAGTGGTTGTAAATGGAAATTACGCGTGGCAGCAATCCTGAATTCCAAACGGTTTAGTGTGAGAACACACTATCCCATTCATAATTGTTCACCTGTATCTAAATCGTTACAAGCTACAAAGGGTACATCGTAATTGGTTAAGGATTCTTTGAATGAGCAATATGTCGGGAAATATGAAATACCTCCAACAAAAGAATTGATGGCTCATGTAAAAACAAAGTACGGTGTCAATGTATCATATGTGACGACATTAGGAGGAAAATGCAGTGCTCAAAAGGAGATTCGTGGTGATGACTTTGAACATTATAGGAGGTTTCCTAGGTGTTGCACATGTTTACAGAAAGAAATCCCGGATCTATCGCAAATCTTCAGCTCGAGATTGATGGAAAAAGCTTCAAATACCTTTTTATGGCTGTCGGAGCAGCTACAAGAGGATGGAAATATATGCGTAAAGTGGTTGTTGTGGATGCAACATTTCTAAGAGGAATGTACAAGGGAGCATTGATTGTGGTAAATGCGCAAGATGGTGAACATCACCAATATCCTATTGCATGTGGAATAATCAACAGAGAGAAGGACAAATCATGGACGTGGTTTGTGTTAAGGTTGAAAGAGGTGATACCGGATGGACGTAATGTTGTTGTGATATCTGATTGCCATAAAAGCTTGATCAAAGCAGTCAAATAAGTGTATAAACAAGCTGATCATGGTTTTTGTGCGCATCATATAAAAGAGCTACGTCAATAAAAGGCATGGTAGAAAGACTTCAAAGGATGATATAGTGGCGAAAATGTTCTTCAAATGTGCACAATCATACACAATGAACAAATTTGAAGTGCTATTAAATGATTTGATGGCCAGACACAAATATGACTTTGGTGACTGTTGTGACCTTTGTGACCATTTTAACCTCTGTGACCCTTGTAACTTTTCGACCCTTATACCCCTGCGACCGATGTACATTTATGACTCTTAGACCCCTTTGTGACCCTTGTACCCCTGCGATCTTTATACTTCTGCGACCCTTTGACCCCTTCGCGAACCTTATACCTCTGCGACCTTGTATCCATGCAGTCACGCAATTGCGGCTGCACATAAGGTTGGTAAAGGTCACAAGATACCAGATCTATGTTCAATATACTACCTTCGGGAGATATGACATTTGGCTTACCAAGAAGCCGTGTATCTAGTTCCTGATTGCAAAGATTGGAACATTCCTCCTCAATATTTTGAAGTTATGGTTCTACCTCCTATACTGGCTGAGAAAAGGCAAAGTGGGAGGCCTAAAGAGAATCGTTATCCTAAACCCGGTGAAGCTCAGAGAAATACCCCATCTTCGTCGAGAGAAACCCCATCTATGTCGAGACAAACGGGTTCAAATGCCAGCATCATTGACAGTGTTTGGAACATGACAACCGAGACAACGCCAACTTCAAAAAAAGAAAGGTTTGAGTATGTAATATTATATTATTTGTATTATTAGTTTGTAATATTATATTATTTGTATTATTTTGACAAGAACTTTGTGACTTTCATCATTATAATTCAATAAATTCTTCATTATAATTCGACCCAGCCATCCTTACGGACATTGCGACCCTTTCGACCCTTGCGACCATAGCGACCCTTGCGACCTTTGTGACCCATGCGACCCGTGCGACCCTTGCAGCATGCGAACCTTGAGATCCTTGCATTGCAACCTTTATGACCCATGCGACCCTTGCGGCCATTGCGACCCCTGCGACCCATGTGGCCATTGCGACCCATGGGACCCACGTGTCTCTTGTGACCCTTGCGACTAGTCATTTCGATGTCAGACTCCTAGGTTTTCCAATGTCTGCTATGATTTTTTTACGAATTCCACATTCAAGACCCTTGCGACACCTCACTTCGATGTTAGACTTTTGTCTTTTCGACACTCTCTTTCCATCGATCTTATTTACCCCTATATTAAAAGGTTAATCAAATTCTCTAAGTCTCGCCATCACACCCATTTGAAATGAGATTGAATCGGGAGAATCTCATCTCTCTTCTCTTTTTGTCTAAGTCTCTAATCCTAAATTCTCAGGAAAATCTTTCTTACCTTTGTGACCTTTTTTACTTTCATCACAAATGTCACATGTTGGACGCAGGGCATCATGCTGTCTATGTGTTACTTAAGATCTTTGTAATCGTCGAAATCGGTCTCTATGTAGATACACACAAGTCATTACAACGTGGATGGAAGACTTTGTGTTGTATCTACATAACATAAGGTCATTGTAATCGGTAGAGTCAGACATTATTCTGTACCCGCGGTACTTAAGGTCACGGTTGGAGGTGAACTTGGAGATGCATTGAGTCACACGTCTCTCTTTACCTTTGTGACCTTTGAGACCTTATGTAACTTTTTTTTCCTTTTTCAACTTTTTTTAACTTTTGGAATCTTCTTTTTCTTTCATTTTTTGTAACCTTTGTGACCTTATGTAACCTTTTTCTTTCTTTTTTTTTTCAACTTTTTTAACTTTTTCAATCTTCTTTTTCTTTCCTTTTTTGTAACCTTTGTGACCTTTGGGACCTTTGTGATATTTGTCAATCATTATAATAATGTCTTATTTTGCATATATTATCCGTAATTACGTGAAATCCATAAAATCTTCGACCCTCAATTGGATTAAATTATAATGAAGTTTAAACGAGAACCCATCCATCCCATTTTGACCACATATGACCCTTCTGTGACTCATGCGACCCATGTTACTCATGTGACTCGTGTGACTCATGCGATTCATGCGACCCATATGACTATTGTGACTCATCATTTCGATGTCAGACTCCTGTCTTTGGACCCATGTGACTTGTCGTTTCGCTGTCAGACTCTTTTCTTCGATCCATGTGAATATTCCAACTCATGTTACTCTTCCGACCCATGTCTATAAGCTAACGTCTACGTCTCTTCTCTTAGTCTGTGTATCTAACACCAAATTCTATGAAAAATCTTTTTGACCTTTGTGACCTTCGTGACGAAGGTGACATGGTGGACGCATGGCATTGTGTTGTTTATGTGTTTTGAAAACAAGCACTCGTTCTACCCATGCGATCTATGTGACCCTCAATTGGCAGTAATTAGTTTGACGTTGTAAATGTATTGTTTTGATTGGTTTTTTTCATTTAATCCTCATAAATTCATAATTTCGTCGAGTTCACATCTGTTGATCCATATATGCGACCAAGCGACCCATGCGACCCATGCGACCCTCAAATGGCATTAATAAGTTGGACGTTGTAAATATATTGTTTTAATTGGTTTTTGTCCTTTTTATCATTATAAATCCATAAATTCGTTGAATTCTGATAACACGTAATCCGTTGTAGTATTTACGTGATTCTTAGGTCTAGTTTTGAGTAGATTACTTAGATTTCACACATTTATCGAGTTTATTTCGAAGACTTCATCTACATTTCGTGTTTTGTATAGGAAACGAAGACATGAGGAGAAACACGAGAGATTACGGCAATTTAACCCCGAAAACGTAGTTGAATGTCAAGGTTCAACTTGTGCAAGGCCATGGATTGAAGTGAACACTCAAACACCGAGCAAAAGGAGCAGAAACAACAAATCAAGACCGGCACGCTCGGGCATGAAGGGTGTGCTCGCTCGGGCATTAAGGCAAAAGACCCCCGTAGCTTTGCACGACTCGGCCGCTCAAGGAACACGATCATGAAGGGTGTGCCCGCTCGGGTGGAAAAGAAGTGCCCGCTCGGGCTAATTGTTGCCAACATTTGCCGCACGTTTTCCCCACTCGGGCTGAAGAGCCACACGCTCGGGCATGGGTGCCCGTTCGGGCATAAAAGAGTGTACACGATCGGGCAAAAGGCCTGCACGAGTGGGTAGAAGCTGTGCCCGCTCGGGTCCTTGCTTTTCTCAACCAACTCCTAAGTTTTAGAACGGCCAAATAAGGAGAAATCAGATCTAAAAAGGAGAGATTCGAACCAGATCAAGGAGGAGATCATTCAGAGACATTAGAGGAGAGAAGGAGAAAGGAGGAAAGGACGGAACAAGGGATCCGAAGCATGGAGGATCTATTGAAGACGTCGGTATATGAATAGGGAGGAATCTCTTTCTTTATCAATGTTGAATATAGTT
>CM071863.1:56159942-56184545 GCA_036759665.1 Gynandropsis gynandra
TATACTCATTCTAGATAGTGGACAAGTCTACGCCAGTCAGTTCCTATAGGAGAGCTTGAATTCCCTGAACTCGTGATAGTATCTAAGACCAATGATCTTGTTAGAACTTCATTGCATCGTTGTGCGACTCTCGATACCTATGGTGCTTAGTCATTGTGTCAGTCCTTTCATTAGTTTATTTTAGTTTGCATTTGCATTCCATCCACTTAATGATTTCACACGTCTTATTCATTAGTTTCTAGCTTTAGAGTTGCATCAATTCCTTGTGTTCGACCCTAGTGCTACACGATCTGTATTCTTGCGGAAGCGTTAGTCTAGGTAATTTATTACTTGAGTTAACGCACATCAAGTTATTGGCGCCGTTGCCGGGGAATTGATTACGGCTTTAGAGTTAGGAAACTTTTAGATTAACACATTGTCCTTTCCAGAGTCTTCTTTGTTTCTTTTTCATATTTTTGTTTTCTTTGTTTTGAGTCAAATTTTTTTTATTACCTCGCGGAGCTTAATCGAATTTTGTTCTTTATTTTACGAGGTAACATGAACAACATCGAAGCTTGGAGTGCCGATATAGCTGAGATGAATTATCAACTTTCCGAACCTCGTCATATGCCAAGCGATCCATGCAACCCTCAGTTGGCATTAATTAGTTTGACGTTGTAAATGTATTTTTTTATTGGTTTTTGTCATTTAACCCTTATAAATCTATAAATTCGTCGAGTTCGCATCTATTGATCCATATGTGCGACCAAGCGACCCATGCGACCAGTGCGACCAAGCGACCCATGTGACGTTGTAAATGTATTTTCACCATGAGAGTAATGCGACCAAGCGACGCATGCAACATTATAAATGTATTATTTTTACCATGCGACCCATGCGATCTATAAATTAGTTTGGTATTGTAAATTTATTGTTTTCACCAAAATTCCTGCCGAACTTTTCACCAAAATTTGAAAAAACATATCTGTGTGATCATGTCTTTTCAAATTCCATCTGACGTCTATTCGATGTTAGGGTCATGTCTTTTCGAATTCCAGATGTTTCCTTTTTTCGAATAACGACTCACTCTCTCAAACTCTCATCATCTTCCATCCATCTTTTTCCGAATAGCGACACACTCTCTCTCTAACTCTCATTATTTTCCACCAATTTTTTCGAAAATGACACATTTTCCTCATTTTGTTCAATCCATTTTTCCAAGCTATCTTGAGAACTACCTTGTAATCTCCTTCATATGTCTCTCTGTCGGTATGTTACATGTAGATAATGTACAAATTTGACTTTGTTTTTCATTTTTTGTTACAGGACATTCGAAGATCTTATTCGATGAGCATATTTACGGGAAAACGAGGGACAACAACACGGTAACTCTTAAATTGGATGTGTCTAACAAAACATAGAAAGTCAACTTTGAATGGCTCCAGATTCACTGATGGATGGAAAGATTTCTCCAACGACCATGAATTTCGTATTGGAGATTTCGTAGTTTTCCGCCACAAAGGTGACATGGTTTTTCACGTCACCGTGACCTCTACTGCTCATAGCATTTTCACGGTACCAGTCACGCGTTCAAATCCGGCCATAGATGCATTGGTAAGTTACATCAAACCGATTCATCATATCTCACTACAGTTATTTATTCATTTCGACTGATGTAACTTGGCTGTTGTCGTAGACCCTTCCGATAGGGTTTGCGAGGTCGAGCGGTCTTTGCGATAGACGATGTAAGATACTGCTGATAATGGATATCGGAAGGGCGTGGTCGGCAGATTTAATGCTCGTGAAACTTGGTGGCGCTAGCATTAAAGGGGGTGGGAGAAACTTTTGTTACGAAAATGGACTGAACGAGGGTTGTTCCCTCATAGTCGAACTGGTCTCCAATGGAGCAACATATGTGCTTCGGTTTGTCCCTCAACCAGGGCCTAACAACAATATTGTTTGATTTCAGTTGTATTTTGATTACTTTCAACCTCCTTTGAACAAAAACATTCCCGGCAATCTTTAACTTCATGTTTGTATTTCGTTGGTTTTTTACTATTATTCAATAGTTAGTATTATTTTTAGCATCACTTATTTTTTTGTGGATTTACTATTATTGTAACAAAGAGTCGCAGAGGTACAAGGGTCGAAGGGGTCCAAGGATCGCAGAGGCACAAGGGTCGCAGAGTTCCATGCGACCCATGCGACCAAGCGACCCATGCGACCCATGCAACCGATGCGACCCATGCGACCCACGCGACACATGCGACCAAGTGATGCAGAGGTCCAAGGGTCACAGAGGTTCATCCGACCCAAGCGACCATATGACCCATGCGACCCATGCTACCCATGCAACGCTGTAAATGTATTTTCACAATGCAACCCATGCAACGTTGTAAATGTATTATTTTCTCCATGCGATCCATAAATTAGTTTGGCATTGTAAATGTATTATTTTCACCAAAATTCCCGCCGAAATTTTCACCAGAATTTGAAAAAACATAACGGTGTGGTCATGTCTTTTTGAATTTCATCTAACGTTGATCCGATGTCAAGGTCATGTTTTTTTTGAATTCTAGCCATTTCCTTTTTTCGAATAACGACACACTCTCTCTTTAACTCTCATCATCTTCCACCCATTTTTTTTCGAATAACGACACGCTTTGTCTAACTTATTATCTTCCACCCATTTTTTCGAAAATGCCATATTTTCTTCATTTCATCCATATCATTCTTCCAAGCTTTCTGGAGAACTAACTTGGAATCTCCTTTGTATGTCTCTTTGTCGGTATGTTACATGTAAAGAATGTATAGATTTGAATTTTTTCGATTTTTGTTACAGGACATTCCGAAGAACTTCTTTGATGAGCATATTTAGGGGAAAACGAGGGACAACAACACAACAATGCTTAAATCAGATGTGTTTAATAAAACATGGGAAGTCAAGTTGGACGACTTCAGATTCACTGATGGATGAAAATATTTCTCCAACGACCATGATTTCTGTATTCGGGATTTCATAGTTTTCGTCACGAAGGTGACATGGTTTTTTATGTCACCAGTTTCGGAGATGATATGTGTAATCTACAATATGCATCATCTATATCATCATCATACGTAGAAGCAGGGTCATCTTCTTCTGCTTAGAGGATTTTTATGGTACCAGTCACACGTTAAAATCTGGCCGTAGATGCATTGGTAAGTGACCTCAATCTGATTCATCATATATTACTTCTGTTATTTATTCGATTTTTATTCATTTCTACTGATGTAACTTGGGTGATATCACAGACATTTCCAATAGGGTATGCGAGGTCAAGTGGTCTTTTTGGTAGACGATGTAAGATACTGCTGATAATCCATTACGTCATGACGTGGTCGACAGATCTATGGCTCGTGAAACGTGTAGCGCTAGCATCAGAGGGGGTTGGAGAATGTTTTTTCATGAAGATGGAATAAACGAGGGTTGTTCCCTCAAAGTTGAACTGGTCTCCAAAGGAGCAACATCTCTGCTTCGGTTTGCCCCTCAACCAGGCCCTAACAACAAATTAGTTTGAATTCAGTTGTATTTTGATTGCTTTGAACCTCCTTTGAACAACAACATTCCTTTGAACTTGAACTTCATGTTTGTATTTGGTTGGTTTTTTTACTATTATTCAATAGTTAGTATTATTGTTAGTATCGTTATTTTGTAGATTTACAATTATTGTAACAAGGGTCGCAGAGTTACAAGGGTTGTAGGGGTCCGAGGGTCACATAGGGACATGGGTCACAAAGGAACATGGGCCATAGAGGAACAAGGGTCGCAGAGGGACATGGGTCGCAGGGGTCCAAGGGTCGCAGAGGTACAAGAGTCGCTGAGGGACAAGGGTCACATGTGTCCAAGAGTCTTAGCGGTACAAGGGTCACAAAGAGACAAGGGTCTCAGGGGTCTAAAGGTCACAGAGACACAACAGCCGCAGACAGACAAGGGTCTCAGGGGTCCAAGGGTTGTTTGTAAATAACTTGATAAATTATTATCACTTTTTTGTAAATAACTTGATAAATTATTATCATTTTTGGTAATGGAAGATGTCAATAACTTGATACATTGTTATTTTTTTTAAAATTTAATCATATTATTTGTAAATAATGTGATTTGATTCATAAGAAATTATTAGTTTTTTTAATAAAGGGTCAAGGGTCACAGGGGTAAAAAGGCCGCTGAGGAACAAGGGTCGCAGGGGTTAAATGGTCGCAGAGGGGTCAAAGGGTCGCAGAATTACAAGGGTCGCAGAGGGACATGAGGGGCAAGGGTCCTGTGACCCTTATTCCTCTGCAACCCTTTGACCCCTTTGCGACCCTTGTACCCTTGCAACCCTTGTACCTCTGCGACCTTGGTACCTCTGCGACCCTTATAACGCTGCGATCCTTGTACCCTACGACCCTTGCACCTCTCTGCGACCCTTTGACCCTCTGTGACCCTTATACCCTCTGCGACCCTTCTACCCGCTGCGACCCTTGTACCCCCGCGATCCTTGTACCTCTGCGACCCTTGGACCCCTGCGACTCTTTTTTATTATTATAAAAATAATAATTTCTTATGACTCAAATCAAATTATTTACAAATAATATGAATAAATTATAAAAAATAATAATGTATCAGGTTAGTTACATCTTCTATTCGTAAAAAAATAATAATGTATCAAGTTAGTCTTGGGATGGAGGGATACATCTTCCATTCCCAAATATATCAGTAGTCAACTTCTCACACATAGAAGCAACATTGTTGTCGCAAATAAAGGGAAAAGTCTGGCTTCTTTTCATTACAAGGGCTTCTAAGAATTTGAGGGCGTAAACAACACAGTCACACGCGTTTTTGTTTTGTGACAGACCTTCATAATACTCATACTTTCATTCATCCTCTTCTGAAGCCAAATAAGGAAACCTTCCAAGAATGTGCATCTTGGGGATATATTTTCTTATTTTTTTCAATCAACGGATCTATATGCGTTTCCTTCATACTGCTTTGGCAGTCGTATACTGTGACACATCGGGTTTTAAAATCCGCTTAGCTGGCTACCCAATGAAGAGGTACATATTGACTTTCAGATGATGGAATGCTTAGAATTGAGACAAAGCCATTGTAATAATTCACTGGTTTGTACTTACTTCTGAATGGATACTTGTCATCCAAACAATCACTAAGAAGTTCCAGCAATTTTTCCATATCCTCGTACATCCACAGCGTGAGCGTCTCATGAAAGCAATAAGACAAATGTAATAATTCCGATATATGTAAGGGAATATGCTCATGCGATCGTACAACTCTAACAACACCTCATCCAATTGCTGAAAAAAAAAAATAATGTATAGATTTGAATTTTTTCGATTTTTGTTACAGGACATTCCGAAGAACTTCTTTGATGAGCATATTTAGGGGAAAACGAGGGACAACAACACAACAATGCTTAAATCAGATGTGTTTAATAAAACATGGGAAGTCAAGTTGGACGACTTCAGATTCACTGATGGATGAAAATATTTCTCCAACGACCATGATTTCTGTATTCGGGATTTCATAGTTTTCGTCACGAAGGTGACATGGTTTTTTATGTCACCAGTTTCGGAGATGATATGTGTAATCTACAATATGCATCATCTATATCATCATCATACGTAGAAGCAGGGTCATCTTCTTCTGCTTAGAGGATTTTTATGGTACCAGTCACACGTTAAAATCTGGCCGTAGATGCATTGGTAAGTGACCTCAATCTGATTCATCATATATTACTTCTGTTATTTATTCGATTTTTATTCATTTCTACTGATGTAACTTGGGTGATATCACAGACATTTCCAATAGGGTATGCGAGGTCAAGTGGTCTTTTTGGTAGACGATGTAAGATACTGCTGATAATCCATTACGTCATGACGTGGTCGACAGATCTATGGCTCGTGAAACGTGTAGCGCTAGCATCAGAGGGGGTTGGAGAATGTTTTTTCATGAAGATGGAATAAACGAGGGTTGTTCCCTCAAAGTTGAACTGGTCTCCAAAGGAGCAACATCTCTGCTTCGGTTTGCCCCTCAACCAGGCCCTAACAACAAATTAGTTTGAATTCAGTTGTATTTTGATTGCTTTGAACCTCCTTTGAACAACAACATTCCTTTGAACTTGAACTTCATGTTTGTATTTGGTTGGTTTTTTTACTATTATTCAATAGTTAGTATTATTGTTAGTATCGTTATTTTGTAGATTTACAATTATTGTAACAAGGGTCGCAGAGTTACAAGGGTTGTAGGGGTCCGAGGGTCACATAGGGACATGGGTCACAAAGGAACATGGGCCATAGAGGAACAAGGGTCGCAGAGGGACATGGGTCGCAGGGGTCCAAGGGTCGCAGAGGTACAAGAGTCGCTGAGGGACAAGGGTCACATGTGTCCAAGAGTCTTAGCGGTACAAGGGTCACAAAGAGACAAGGGTCTCAGGGGTCTAAAGGTCACAGAGACACAACAGCCGCAGACAGACAAGGGTCTCAGGGGTCCAAGGGTTGTTTGTAAATAACTTGATAAATTATTATCACTTTTTTGTAAATAACTTGATAAATTATTATCACTTTTTTGTAAATAACTTGATAAATTATTATCATTTTTGGTAATGGAAGATGTCAATAACTTGATACATTGTTATTTTTTTAAAATTTAATCATATTATTTGTAAATAATGTGATTTGATTCATAAGAAATTATTAGTTTTTTTAATAAAGGGTCAAGGGTCACAGGGGTAAAAAGGCCGCTGAGGAACAAGGGTCGCAGGGGTTAAATGGTCGCAGAGGGGTCAAAGGGTCGCAGAATTACAAGGGTCGCAGAGGGACATGAGGGGCAAGGGTCCTGTGACCCTTATTCCTCTGCAACCCTTTGACCCCTTTGCGACCCTTGTACCCTTGCAACCCTTGTACCTCTGCGACCTTGGTACCTCTGCGACCCTTATAACGCTGCGATCCTTGTACCCTACGACCCTTGCACCTCTCTGCGACCCTTTGACCCTCTGTGACCCTTATACCCTCTGCGACCCTTCTACCCGCTGCGACCCTTGTACCCCCGCGATCCTTGTACCTCTGCGACCCTTGGACCCCTGCGACTCTTTTTTATTATTATAAAAATAATAATTTCTTATGACTCAAATCAAATTATTTACAAATAATATGAATAAATTATAAAAAATAATAATGTATCAGGTTAGTTACATCTTCTATTCGTAAAAAAATAATAATGTATCAAGTTAGTCTTGGGATGGAGGGATACATCTTCCATTCCCAAATATATCAGTAGTCAACTTCTCACACATAGAAGCAACATTGTTGTCGCAAATAAAGGGAAAAGTCTGGCTTCTTTTCATTACAAGGGCTTCTAAGAATTTGAGGGCGTAAACAACACAGTCACACGCGTTTTTGTTTTGTGACAGACCTTCATAATACTCATACTTTCATTCATCCTCTTCTGAAGCCAAATAAGGAAACCTTCCAAGAATGTGCATCTTGGGGATATATTTTCTTATTTTTTTCAATCAACGGATCTATATGCGTTTCCTTCATACTGCTTTGGCAGTCGTATACTGTGACACATCGGGTTTTAAAATCCGCTTAGCTGGCTACCCAATGAAGAGGTACATATTGACTTTCAGATGATGGAATGCTTAGAATTGAGACAAAGCCATTGTAATAATTCACTGGTTTGTACTTACTTCTGAATGGATACTTGTCATCCAAACAATCACTAAGAAGTTCCAGCAATTTTTCCATATCCTCGTACATCCACAGCGTGAGCGTCTCATGAAAGCAATAAGACAAATGTAATAATTCCGATATATGTAAGGGAATATGCTCATGCGATCGTACAACTCTAACAACACCTCATCCAATTGCTGAAAAAAAAAAATTAATACACATGAATACATATGACACAAAATGACCTCAGTGACCTTGGTGACTAAGGGATAAAAAAATTACATCATCTTCAAGCCATAAGTTGGACTTTAATATGATCTCCCATAACTCTAGCCCCCGGGGACAATCAGATTTCCACCAACCTTCTTGGCGATGTCTCATCATATATATATATATATATATATATATATAGAGTAGTCAATTTTACACCGCTAGCATCAATGAACGAATGCTCTCGGGTTATGCCACCCTCTCTCAGTTCCTTGGGGTCCCACACAAAATGTTGATTCCCTATAGGTTCTTGAACCACCTTTTTTATGGATTCTTGAACCACCTTTTTTACGGTTACTTCAACCACCTTTTTCTGCTGGTTCTGCATCAATTGCTTTCCCTCTCCCTCGCTCCATTTTTGCTCTCTTCGCCAGCGGAGGTTCAACATATTGGCTCTATTCTTGACTTCCGTGGTGTTAAAACTCGTTTAGTTACCAACAGAGATTCAACATATGGCTCAGACTCCTTCGATAAAGGTCCAACATCTTCACAAAATTTACTTCATTAAACTCATGCAACCCATGCGACCAATGCGACCAATGCGACCCTGAGACCATTCGACCCATGTGACCATGCGACCTTTTGTTACCCATGCACCGACCATGCGACCTTTTGTTACCTATGCGACCCATACGACCATTGGGAAATAATGACCCATGCGACTAATGCGACATTTTGTGACCCATGCGACTAATGCGACCTTTTGTGACCCATGCGACCTATGCGACTAATGCAACCTTTTGTAACCCATGCGACCTTATCTGACCAATGCGACCCATGCGACTAATGCGACCTTTTGAGACCCAGGCGACCCATGCAACCTCTGTGACTCAAATGACCCTACTTACTTGGTGTTACTTAGACACCTGTGACAGTAACTTCTAGAGTTCTGTCAACACCAACATCAGCGGCGGCCTCTTCGACAGGATCCACTGGAGTAACCTCGATAGGAACCTCCTTAGCGGCGAACTCTTCGACAAGAACCACTGGAGTATCCTCGGTAGGAACCTCCTTGTCGGCGACGTCTTTGATAGGACCCACTAGAGTATCCTCGACAGGAACCTCCTTGTCGGCGAATTCTTCGACAGGATCCACTAGAGTATCCTCGACAGGAACCTCCTCAGTAATGACCTCTTCCACATGACCCACTAGAGTATACTCGATAGGAACCTCCTTAGCGGCGACCTCTTCGACAGGACCCATTGGAGTATCCTCGTCAGGAACCTCCTCATTGGCGACCTCTTCCACAGGACCCTTTTGAGTATACTCGGCAGGAACCTCCTTAGCGGCGACCTCTTCGTCAGGATCCACTAGAGTATCTTCGGTAGGAACCTCCTCATTGGTGACTTTTTTACAGGATCCACTAGAGCATTTGCATAAATTACTTCATTCATTAGACTCATTGTTTGTTACATTGATGCAACCCTTGCAACCCATGGGACATATGCGACCCATGCGACTCTTGCGACCCTGTGACTTATGACACCCTTGCGACCCATGCGACCATTGTGACCCATACCGCGACTCTCGCTGGAAATTGACGCAAATGAACTTTTGCACTAAATATTACATACTTGGTGGAATTTCATCAAGAGAAACGACTGCAGTAACCTCTCTAGAAATGTATTCAATTAGAAGAATGCTGGCGATAGATGTGAGATTTTTCAACTAATCTCGAAATGTTTGCGAAATCCTCTTCTGAGCCATCTCCAGAGTCATTTTCAACCTCTGATTCAACCAGCTCTTCCCTTGGCTCTTTTCTTGAAACTTGATATGGATTTCAAAGGAATTCAAAATCATCATCTCTCACAGTGCCGGAAGATTGGTTTCCGGTACTCGCTTCTTTCTCGGTAGACTTTGATTTTGCCTTTTCAGCACTTTTGGGATTTGCCGCCTTTGATTTTGGAATAGGCAAATGAAACCCGACATCCCTTAGAAGGTGTCTTACGGCGTTGATGATTCGTTTTTTCGACTTCTTTATTTGTTTATTAATTTCTACTCTAGTGTGATAGGGAAAACATCTTCTTCTCCTTCAGCTTCAGCTTCATCATCACCTTCTCTTTCAGCTTCAGTTTCACCATCACCTTCTCTTTCTTCATCAGCTTCAGCAACAACTACCTATCATTCATCTTCGTCATCTTCAAAAATGGGTGGAAATCTACAACCTCTATTGTTTTTTCACCCATGCTCTTCTTCCTCTTAGTCCCCTTTCGTTTCCCTTTCTCTAGATCACCAAGAGTTGTTTTTCGCATCAGTAGTTCTTGCTTACAGTTGTCCTCCAAACAAATAACCTTTGGGTTTCTATGGAGATGTTCCATCCATATCTGAATATCGGGATCATGGCATCCCTCGTAATCCTCAAGATAAAAAAGTAAAGCTTCCTCTTCGTGTTTAGCACGAAGAATACTTCGAATATCCTGCAAAAACAAAAAATAACCATTATGACCCTTTGTGGCCCTTGTTAATTGTTACCTTAGAATCTCCGATCCGCCTTATCACATCTACATACTTCATGTTAAAACTGGATTTAACCCTCTTCTTGCACATTCTTGGGCATGATGGATCCACATCCATAACATCAACATACCATCCCTTTCCGCCCAAACTAAGGATGGTTTCGAATGGAAGTAACTGAAACATTAACACAAAATGATAAGACTGCAAAATTATGAGAACATTCAAGTTATTCGAATAATATATACGTACGGAAAAAATTGTCGGATAGGTCGCAACCGTCTTTATATTTTACGGACGGGTCGCGACCCGTCCTTAAATTTTATTGACGGCTTCCATCCATCCATAAATTCACGAATTTTTTCCGTACGTAAACTGGTCGCCTTTCCCATCAAGTTGTGGACGGTCGTGCAGTCGTAATTACGGACGGTTTATGGAATGAACATTTCTTCTGTATTTGTACGCGTGTTGGTAAACCATTGTTGTCCGTCCCTAAATGATTAATTTCTAGTAGTGATAAGATAATAAGATTCACTATTTTTTTTATGAAAAAAAAAACATGTCAAGAGAGCACATTTTTTTCTTCTTGAAGACATGAACACGTTGCTTGGGCATAGGGGAAAAAACCACTAGATTTCCCTTCATGTTAAGTTTTATATAATTAGTGCAAATTCATAAAATCTTCAGATGAAACATAAATCCTTCGAATGGATACATCCAACGAAATTGAACTGGACCTCCTAATGCAGTTTCGTGTGGTAGACGAACTGTCAGAAGCTCCATAACATCAAAGAATGATGGTGAAAAAATCTTCTCCAAGTTACATAGTACAGTAACTATGTTACTTTTTAGTCTACGAACCACATCTACACTCAAATTTCTCGCACATAAATCTCGAAAAAATATGCCAATACCTGAAAATTAAAGTATTAGTTTATTTAACAATTAATTTCTTTAAATTATTAATCATTATACTATTATAAAAAATCAATGATACCTCCAATTGTTTCGTGTGCATATTTTTCCATTAATTCAGAAAAACATATGGGAAGTAGCCTTTGCATGAATACATGACAATCGTATCTTTTCATCCTTGATAACTTTCCTCCAAAAATATCGACATACCGTTTGATGTTAGATGTATAACCATCAGGAAATTTCACATATTCCTTCAACCAATTCAACAATTTATATTTCTCATCATTCGACAATCTGAATATTGGAACTGGAGCTTTACCGTTGCCACTTATATGTAAATCCTTTCGTGAGCAATATTCTTCTAGATCCTTCTGCTATTTAATGTTATCTTTCATTTTTCATGTGACATTCAGTACCGTGTTGATGATATTATCGAAAAATTTTCTCTATGTGCATGACATCAAGATCGTATCGAAATTTCAGATTTTTCCAATATGGAAGATCCCAAAATATGCTCTTCTTGTACCAATTATGAGTAATTCCATAATCACCAATTCTTGGATGATTTTTCCCTCTGCAACCTATACTCCTAGGAATACCCAAAGCAAGAAGTCATTCATACAAAATATCTTCGCCGGAAAAAACTAGAGGAGGAGGTTTCCGCATAACTATATTCCTTTTAAAATTTCTCTTGTTGCGTCGTAATGAATCATCAGCTGGAAGAAAACGATGCTGACAATCAGACCAACTCGTCTTTCGTCTATATTTCGTCTGAAGAGCATCTGTTTCCTCCATGCAATATGAACAAACCAATCGACCATACATTGTCCATCCAGTTAGCATACCATAAGCTGGAAAATCACTTATTGTCCACATAAGAGCACCTCGTAATATAAAATTCTATTGTTTCGAATCGTCGTACGCTGGAACTCCCTTCCATAATTCTTTCAATTATTCAACCAGTGGTTGAAGAAATATATCCAAACTTCTTTTCGGATGATTAGGCCCGGGAATCAGTATTGTTAAGAACAAACACTCTCGTTTCATGCACATATAGGGTGGTAAATTGTACGATGTCATAATAATTGGCCACAACGAATAATTTCTCCCAGACATCCCAAATAAATTAAAATCATCAGTCCAAAGGTCTAAATAAACATTTCGACTCTCAGCCACAAAATCGGGATATACCTTTTAAAGTGATTCCACGCCTCACCATCTGAGGGATGACACAATTCTCCTTCACGACTTGAATGCTCAGCATCCCATCTCATGGCGATTGTGGTTTTTTCAGATTGATACAATCTTTTTTATTATGTTTGTAATTGGTAAATACCACATACGATGATACAGAACCGATTTTCCATACATTGTTAAATAAAACCGATCTTATCCAAAAAATCGTCAATTACTCCAATCCAATGTTTCTTTCCAGAAAATCATACAGTTGTCGTGACGAACATCAATCTTTTGATATGGAAATAAACCCAATGATCTCATCATTTTCTTTGTCTCATAATATGACTCACGTGCATTATTATCTTCAGAAAAATAATATCCTATTAATTGCCATATATAATCCATGCAATGCTTAGAAAGATTATTTCAGTCTTCAGATTCATCAAATGTGCAGATAGAGACAACTGTGAAAGACCCATTCTACAACCATCATAAAGTGGATGCCTAGCACTTTTTAAGATTTCAAAAAAAAAACTTTCCGCTTCTTCATTAGCATCTTGTTCAATATTTTCATATTTTTTTCTTTCACCGAATACATTTTGCACCATTTCCAAATAAGAGTTCATTTCTACATCTTGAGAAGTCTCAAATACTTCATGATGTACAATACCCCTCCAAAACTTTTTCACAACATTACCAGGTCATGCTGCAAAATTCTCTCAATGAGATAACCAAATGAAATAATTCGGAGTAAAACCTCTTAAATAAAGATAATTCTAAATGGTTCTCTCATTAAAAAAATTTCGTTTTTGCATTTGACGCATAGAAAAACCAACTTACCAGTTTCTTTATAAACTTGTTGATTTGACGCCATCATGAGTTGACCCTTGCGGAATTGGTTTCTGCTCGGAAGGTGTTTGGCGGCCACAAACAACCCAAAGGGGAAAGGAATTTCCCCTTCTACGACCGGTTATGCCAAGGTGAAAGGACATAATAAACCAAAATCTTATTTATCTACTATGATTTTGATTCGAAGAATTCATGTTTGAATGTAGCAGACAACAGCGGGGCTCGAGGCCTAAGTGGGGGAAGAAGTCAGTCTCATCCCACCAAAAGTCAGCTGGGTTGGATAGCGCTTGACTTCTGCTAGCAAACTCGATGCATTCTGGGTACTTATCTCGCATAATAATTTGGACGACGTTCATTTGATATCTTGTAGGCACAAAAATCTTTCTTTTGCCTCTTTTCTTGCATCTTAAAAATTGTATCCTTCCAATGGTCTTTTCATTATCTATGCATCGAGCTATTTTCTCCCAAACTCACTATACCTTCAAAACAAAGGTGATATTATTCGGGTTAAAAAATATCATTAAAAATGAAAAAAATGTGAGCCTATCCTTTATTGGGAGGGAGGAGAGGTGACCGGTAAGGAAGCTATCATGTCCCATTTATGTTTAGGCAAGACGTTTTTCAATGTTTATTCAATTACTCCAATCGTAAAATTTGTGAAAAGTGTCGACTAATCCGTATGAATTTTTTTCAGCTTGGATACCATGAGTTGATCCTTGTGGAATTGGTTTCTGCTAGGAAGGTTTTTGGCGGCCACAACCGACCCAAAGGGAAAGAAATTTCCCCTTCTACGACCCGCTATGCCAAGGTGAAAGGACATAATAAATCAAAATCTTATTTATCTACTATGACTTTGATTCGAAGAATTAATGTTTGAATGTAGCAAACAACAGCGGGGCTCGAGGCCTAAGTGGGGGAAGAAGTCAGTCTCATCCAACCAAAACTCAGTTGGGTTGGATAGCGCTTGACTTCTGCTAGCAAACTCGATGCATTCTGGGTACTTATCTCGCATAATAATTTGGATGACGTTCATTTGATAGCTTGTTTGTGTGCAGCGACTGCCTTATTGATTTATTAAGGTTATAAATGATTTCATTAAGTTTTTTATGCATTTGAAACTGTGTTATCATTAAATTTTTAAGGCGAAATCCAATCCGGTTTTTTGTGTTAAAAGGTTAGATTTTTCCACGTTAACGTCTATATGAGAGTCCAGTCAACAAATTCAACTTTAATAACAATCAATAAATCAACGCAAAGAAATTCATATTACACCGTAGTCAACATTCCATTTGTTTCTCTATAAATGTTTTCATGAACACACTTTCTACTAAAATATGTATGTTATATTATTATTACCTTGAAAAATGATATAACAACAAGATTTTACAATTTTCTAGGACCTAAAATGTTACATTACAAATTAAAATAAGAAAACATAAAAATCAAAATTTTTGTCAGATTATTGTACTAACGTTTCTCATATTTCACATAATAAATACACCATAACGTAATCTATTGCTTCAAACCTAATATTCTAAACCATTTATCTCGTGTGTAGTTAAAGATCTTCTTCAAAACCATTTATCTCATGGGTAGTTGAAGAGATTCTGAGAAACATGGTATGAATAAGGAAACAATAATGAAACCGCAATTTCGAATACATTAATGTGGCAGAATATCAAAAATACCCTTATAGGGCTAAACCAATTCAAAAATACTCTTCCCTAAAATAATTATTAAATCCGAAAAAAAAACTGAAGAAAAGACAAACTTGCCCTTAATGTTCGAATGTGGAAAAACCCACGTTCGGCAGTTTTTCGACGTGAAACTAAGAAAGCCGAACAGTTTTTCGCCGTGAAACCTGTTTAAAAGTTTACACCAAGGAAGAAATAAGTGACATCGAACTTGAGAGGGATTGATTCGAAGTTGGCGAGAAGGAAAATGGCTAGAATCAGCAGCATCTGTGACGAAGAGAGCACGAGTCAATCTTCAATGGCGTCAATAAGTGTAAGTAGTTCGATTTCTAGGGTTTTGCAAGCTTTCGAGTCACAAAATGGTTTATTGATTTGAAATGGGTGAGTGTCAGTGTTAGTGAGTCGGTTAGGTCGCAAGGGTCGTAGGAGTTGCATGAACATCTTCGACTCCGTGAGTCGGTTGAGTAGCAAGGGTCGCAGTAGCTTCATGACCATCTTCGACTCAGTTTATTGATTTGAAATGGGTGAAAGGCAGTGTCAGTGTCAGTGAGTCGGTTCTTCGACTCAGTGAGTCGGTTGTCTCAGTGAGTGGGATGGGTCGCAATGGTCGTTTGAGGGGCGTGGGTCGGTTGAGTCTCAGTGAGTCGGTTGAGTGTCGCAGAGTGTCTGAGGGTCATTTGAGTCGCATGGGTCGCACGGGTCGACTGAGTCGCATGGGTCGCACAAGTCGATTGAGTCGCAAGGGTCGGTCGGTTGAGTCACATGGGTCGTTTAAGTCGGTAGAAGTATAATGTATTCGTAATTGGTCATATGTAGGTGGCGCCAAAGCCGAAATTTGTGTATGAATTCAAGCACATGGATAGAATGCCAAAGATCACCACCAAGTGTTATCCTCAGGAGACAATAAGGACACTGAGAGGAATCTTAAATGAACACGAGTTGCATTACTTCGAGAAGGACTCACAATTTAGGCATTTATTCCACTTACAATGTGACTCCACATTGACGAAAGTTCAAATGTCTGTACTTCTAAATCACTCTGTGATTAAACGGGACAATACAGAGTTGTGGTTCGTCATAAACGGCATTCCCATCCGGTACTCTGGGCTCCTCATCAATCTTATCATATGTCAGGATGCCAAGGCTGATCCCGGACTCTACGTGCTATCATCGTGCCGGTACTCTATAGTAGAACACGCACTAATTTCCGGATTGAAATGCGGATCATATCCCATAGGATGGGAGTCCATGATGGGTGTCACATTCAGGCTGAAGCATTTCGGTTGTGGAAAGGTGACCCCCGAACAAGTCATTGAAAAGCTTGATAAGGCGAAGAATTCCGATGACCGGAAGAGATTTGCAACTTTGATGTTGTTGGCGCAAGTTATGGCTCAAAAGCCTTCAGTAGAAAACTCTATCAGCCATGATCTCATTGACATGGTTGATGACTTGGAATTTTGTGAAGGCTTTCCATGGGGTCGTTACACATTCGAGATGATTGTGGATACTTGCCGCAAGCACGTTAGCGGGGAATCACTGAAACCAAAATGGTATTGTGGTGGTTTAATGATCCCACTAATGGTAAGTTGTATATATTATTCGAATAACTTGAATGTTTTCATACTTTTTGCATTCTTATCATTTTGTTTTAATGTTTCAGTCACTTCCATTTGAAACCATCCTTAGTTTGAGCGGAAATGGATGGTATGTTGAGGTTGTGGATGCGCATCGATCCTGCCCAAGAATGTGCAAGAAGATGGTTAAATCCAATTTTAACCCGAAGTATGTAGAAGGGACTAAGAAGGAGTGCGTGAGTGATGCTGATGATGATACTGATGCTGATGTTGATGCTGATGTTGCAGTCCCTCTGACACTGGAGAAGAAATTAATAGGGGAAATAAGGAAGTCGGAGAAGAGAATCATCAACGCCGTAAGAGACCTTCTAAGGGATGTCGGGATTCATGTGCCTAATCCAAAATCAAAGACTACCGAGAAAGTTGCGATCACTGAAACCCAATCTTCTGATATTGTTGTTGATTTTACTTTTGAATCCCTTCAACGTCCAAATCCAGTGTCAAGAAAAGAGCCAAACGGAGATGGCTAAGAAGAGGATTTGGGAAACATTGCTCCTGATGAAGTTCCACCAAGTAAGTAATATTTAGTGAAAAGGTCATTTGAGTGTCAATTTCCATCGAGACATATAAGTCGTAGGGTCGTTAGAGTCGTAGGGTCGCATAAGCCGCAGGGTCGTTAGAGTCGCATGGGTCCCATGGGTTTCATATGCCGCATGTGTCACTGGGTTGCTAAAGTCGAATGGGTCGCATGGGTCGCATGTGTTACATAATCAATGTAACGAACCAAGTAAGTACAGTCATTTGAGGTCGCATAGGGTGTATGGGTCGCATAGGTCGCTTGGGTCGCATTGGTCGCATGGGGAGAATGGGTCGCATGGGTCGCCATATGTTTAATGAGGTAAATTTTATTGTTTAATGAGGTAAATTTTATGCAGGTGCTGGACCTTTATCGAAGGAGTCTGCGCCATATGTTGAACCTGCACCGGCGAAAAGAGCAAGAACAGTGCGAGGGAGAGGGCGAAAGAAAGATGCTGGTAGAGTCCAAGAAACCGAAAAGAAGGTTGTTCAAGAACCCGAAAAAACGACGGTTCAAGAACCTGAAGGGGAAGAGGAGCTTGTGTGGAATCCCAAGGGATTAGTAAAGGGCTTGGTAAGCGGATTTCCTACGTTCATTGAGGCTAGCGGTGACAAGTTGACTAGCCTACATTGGTTCCTGAAGGCACCTCGACATGAGCGGTGGTGGAAATCTGAGCTAGATATTCCCCGGGGGCCAAAGTTTTAGGAGATTATATTAAAGGCTAACGCATGGCTTGAAGATGAAGTATGTTTTTTTGAACCTTTAGTCTCATAGAGTTGTGTGTCATATGTATTCCTGTGTGTTATTTTTTTTGGAACAATTGGATGAGGCGTTGATGGAGCTGTCTTCTCGCTTGGCATTGGATCCCAGCGTGAATCAGAATTATTACGTTTGTCCTGTTGCTTTCATGCAGACGCTCTCGATGTGGATGTACGAGGATATAGAAACTTTGCCGGAAAAGCTTAGTGAGTTTTTGAACGCTAAGGCACCAATTAGTGATTATGAAGGTTTTGTCTCGGTTCTAAACATTCCATCGGACAAAAATCGATGGGTAGGATGTCATTGGGTAGCCATCAAAGCGGATTTCAAAACCCGATGCATCACGGTATACGACTGCCAGATGAAGCTTAAGGAAACGCATATCGATCCGGTGATTGAGAAGATAAGAAAAGCTGTCCCCAAGATTCTCATTCTCGGAGGGTTTCCTTCTTTGGCTTCTGGAGAAGATGAATGGAGGTATGTGTATTATGAAGGTCTGCCACAGAACGAAAGCGGGAATTACTGTGGTATTTTCTCCTACAAATTTGTAAAAGCCTCATTATTAAATGATAGGAATCTGTTTCGCTTAATTTGCGACGACAAGGTTACTTCCATGCGTGAGAAGATGGCGGCTGATATATATAGTAACGGAGAACCTACCATTGAACCCGGAGAAGACTAACTTGATATTTGGTACATTGTTTTTTTTTTTACTGGTAGATGTAAACATTTTGTACATTGTTTTTTTAATATTTGGTAAATTGTTTTTTTTAATATTTGGTACAAGGGTCATAGAGCCTCATGCGACCCATGCGACTCATGCGACCCATGCGACCCATTATTTACAAATAATATGAATAAAATTTTGAAAATAATATGAATAAAATTTTGAAAATAATAATTTATCAAATTTATTTACAAATAATTGACTCAAATATCAAAGCTTTTTAATGTGGTCAATACATTCATTCATTCAAGACCTATATTAAAAGGTTCTTTAATGTGGTCAATACATGCACCTTGGTCATTCTTTGTATTTAGTGTCTTTCTGTAATTTTTTTAGGAGTCCATTTATTTTTCGTTGAATATGAGTTTATAAATAGAGGAGGAAAAACCGAAAAGCTACAACAATTTGCAGCACCAAATCATCTCTTGTTTCGTCACGAAGGTCAAATGGTCGACCCAGATCTTGGTAATCGTCGGACACGGTCTGGCTCGTTTTTTTTATTCTTTTTCATGTTTGATGATGATGATGATGATGATGATGGATCCTCCACTGGAAAGTTATATCGCTTTAAAATCCTTCTGCCAAATAGAGCTACCGTGGAACTCACTATACATGACTCAAAGCCCGAAATGTCAATGGAGCATTTCGTGAAGCTTGTGAAGAAGGAGTATGAAAAAACCCGAATAAACTGTGGGTTGATGAGGAAGAAGAAATCAATAGATTGGACCTCTTTCTGGCTTTTTTTTTATTATTCTTCATTTTTCTCTTCCTTAACCGTTGTGACCTTATTGCATCTCCAACCTTCCCAGTGTATTGGACCTCTTTCTGGAACTTCTTTTTGCCTTTTTTTAACCGTTGTGACCTTATGTAACCTTATGTAACTTTTGTTACCTTTGTAACCTTTGAGACCTTATGTAATCAATATTTAAACGTTGAAAATGTCTTATTTTGCATCTATTGCTCGTAAGATTATGACCCAGTATGACCCGTTATGCGATGTAACTTTTGTGACCTTTGTAACCCATGGACGACTCATGCGACCAAACATGACACATGGACGTCGAATGCGACCACATAAGACCCTTGTACGACTCATGCGACCCTATATGACCACATATGACCCATGGACGACTCATGCGACCCTATATGACCACATATGACCCATGGACGACTCATGCGACCCTATATGACACATGGATGTCTCATGCGACCATATAATACCCTTGTACGACTCATGCGACCTATATGACCACATATGACCCATGGACGACCCATGTGACCCTTCCGACCCATGTGACACTTCCTACCCATGTGACACTTCCTACCCATGTGACTTTTCGTTTTGCAGTCAGAATCTTTTCTTCTGACCCATGTGACTTGTCCTTTTGCTGTCACTTCTGTCTGCCGACCCATGTGACTCTTCCGACCCATGTATATAAGTTAACGTCTACGTCTCTTCTCTTAGTATGCGTATCTAACCCATATTTCTATGAAAAATCTTTTTTACCTTTGTGACCTGCGTGGCGCAGTCACCATTGTCGACGCAGAGCATCGTGCTGTCTATGTGTTACTCAAGGTCTTGGTAATCGGCGGACTCAGGCTCTATGCAGTCACTGACGAGTTGCGGGAATCTTTGTAAATGTATTGTTTTGATTTGGAATCTTTGTAAATGTATTTTTTTGATTTAGAATCTTTGTAAATGTATTGTTTTGATTTGGAATCTTTGTAAATGTATTGTTTTGATTTGGAATCTTTGTAAATGTATTGTTTTGATTTGGAATCTTTGTAAATGTATTGTTTTGATTTGGAATCTTTGTAAATGTATTGTTTTGATTTAGAATCTTTGTAAATGTATTGTTTTGATTTTAGAATCTTTGTAAATGTGACCCATGCGACCCTCAATGAACTATCTCTCTAGTGGAAATAGAATTCGTGCAGAGTCTTCGATTGACGTTGTAACTGTATTTTTTGATTTAGAATCTTTGTAAATGTATTATTTTAATTTTAGAATCTTTGTAAATGCGACCCATGCGACCCTCAATTGGCATATATGCGACCAAGCGACCCATGCCATTATCAATATGCCATTAACAATATATTTGAGTTGTATATGTCTAATTTAGAACCAATATAGATAATAATATAAATAATATCGACATGTGAAGAAAATGTTAAATGTATTGTTTAATCATCCACCGAGTTCTTAAAACACTACTATCACTTTTGAAACACGGGCATTGGTTATACACAACTCAACTAGGTACACATGGGTCACAATCTATTTTAACCGTTGATTGACGTTGTAAATGTAATGTTTTGATTGGTTTTTGTCATTTTATCAGCCCAAACCCGTAAATTCGTCGAGTTCGCATATATTCATCAATATATGCGATCATGCGACCCATGCGACCCTAATTTGGAATTCATTAGTTTGACATTGTAAATGTATTGTTTGATTGGTTTTTGTCATTTTATCATCTTAAACCCGTAAATTCGCCGAGTTCGCATCTATTCATCAATACATGCGACCATGCAACCCATGCGACCCATGCGACTCTCATTTGGAATTAATTCATTTTCACCAGAATTCCCACCGAACTTTTCACCAAAATTTGAAAAAACTTTTCGAATTCCATCTGACGGCGATTCGATGTCAGGGTCATGACTTTTCGTATTCCAGCCGTTTCCTTTTTTAAAATAACGACACTCTCTCTCTAACTCTCATCATCATCATCATCATATTGCCGAAAATGCAAACAACGACTATCATCATCATCATCATCATCATCATCATCATCATCATCATCATCATCATATTGCCGAAAATGCAAACGACTGGTGACGGCGATTCGATGTCAGGGTCATCTTCTTCCATGGGTTACAAAGGTCACAAAAGTTATTCTGATGATATTCTATGAGATATTCTGGATATTTTCTGATATCTTATTTAAATCTGGAATATTTTCGAAGATTGTATAATATTATGCGATATTATATTTCCTTTTCCGTGCAAACGTCCTAGGAATCCAGTTTCACCACAAGACTACCGAAACCAACGGTCAATCTATCTATCATGCAATCCCAGTTAAAGCTATCTAAGGCAGACGATCCTAATATGATATCTACCCTAACTCGAGGCATAGACACGTGATCTAGACAAGTTGCCCCCTACTTTCGTGGCTGACACCTTGAACTAAACCCATAAGTTCTATGATTCATCCGTTTCACCCTCAACCGTTGTTACCCTACTTTCGTGGCCTAACCTCGGTTGTTCTAAACCTGATCTTCTAGGGCTAGAATTCTCCTTTCGGTCCTTCTCCTAATCCCTAACACATGTATCTACGTGGCCTTTGTCAACACAAGTCAATTAAGCGCTCAGATAGAGAATAGATGAACTAAAACGGGAAGATGCATTCAAAGATAAATAGAAAGTGGTTCCGGGATAGCCAAGGGCTAATCCCTTCTCCTAGAACAAACAAACTACTCGCTCATGCATCCGTAAACAAACATAAACAAAGTAGAAAGTCTAAGGAACATGAAAACCAAGCGAAACCGAAGTTTCGGGTTGATCTCCAATGCTCCTTGCTTGCCTCCTCACAAGAGTTTCTTCTCCAATCACGAACTAAATCCAAGGTTGTCTTCTAATGTCGTCCTGTGGCCTCTTTTATGCCTCCTAAGTCGGTCTAAGTGTTGCCTTAATTCCCCCCACGAGTTCCCTTTTATTTTAAGTTAATTTTACTTAACTTAGCTGGTTACTTGGGTCGCAACCCGCTCGGGCGCTTAATGTGCCCGCTCGGGTGCGGCTAGGGCAGAACGCGCGAGTCATGGCCTGCAAGGGGTGCCTGATCGGGCATGATGTGTGCCCGCTCGGGTATGAGGCAGCTGTTCGGGCATTTCCTTGCCCGAGTCGTGCGTGAATGCGCACCAAAATTCGCCGTAGCCTTTGCCGGATCGTGTATGAATTGTTTCCGACCGAGTGGAGGCTCTCCATGCTAAATCTCGTCCCGTTTGTCCCGTGATGATCCTCGACGAGTTGTGTCCGACCGGGTGGAGGCTCCTCTTGCTAAATCTCGTTCCGTTTGTCCCGTGATGATCCCTGAAGTTGCTTCCTTAGCTCCGTGCATGTCCTTTAGCTCCGAAATGATCCAAATACGTGTAAAAACCTGTAAGAACATGAAAACACGAAAACAAGTAAAACGGAAACGGAATCATATGTAAAGCAACACATATATATCAAAAATATCTCTTAAATCGTGCAAGAAATACGTATGAAAACGAGATGATCAAAATCCCCCAGACTTGAATGTTTGCTTGTCCCTAAGCAAACGTAAACATGGAACACATGGGGTGTAAAAACACGAGAATTCCCCCTACTCCTAGAAATACCGCTAAAGCGAAACTAACCGATCAACTAGCATGTCGAGAGCAAATTCGGCCTAATTGAGTTTTCAGTCTTAATCCTAGGTTCACCACGGTTACCCATGAGAAAGTAAATCAAAGGAAACTAGACATGCTACCGTAACTCCCTCCACCAAACAAGACTACAGATAATGCTAAACCTAGATCAACCGAGGATACTTTTTCTTTCTTTTCGAGTTTCTTTCTTTCTTTTTTTCTTTTCTTTTTCTTTTTCTTTCTCTTTTTTATTTTCTTTTTATGACTTCTCTTTTTTTTCTTTTTGTTTCCTTTTTTTTATTCTTCTCTTTTTTTTTCTTTTTTTTCGCATACACACTAGGCTTCTAGGACGTCGGATTTGAAGGAATCCAGCCTCTACTTAGACCCAGACTACCGATGACGGTATACTCATGCATCTCGTGTGAGAGTGCAGCGGAGTAGGTGGCTTTTTGTGTCGTGCCCTTAGGATGTAGAAAGATGATCGCCAACCCACCACTTAGACCCGAGCCACCGAAGGAGTAACACGGTCGATGCACTCATATCGATTTTTTATCATGCTTTTTAGGCACTATTTCTATCGACAGCGGAGTGTTAGTGTGCGCTTTAAATCTGCAAAATACGCTCGATTTTATATGATCCAATAATCCTCAATATGACGAAATTAAAGTGTCGTCTACACGAAGTATGACCATCTGGGTAGAAAGAATAAACGATAAACTAGCCTAGCAACCTCGTCTAAACCTCCCCACAAGCAACACTAGGATTCCCAAGAACTACGACCTATTGTTTTTCAGCCGACTAATAAGCTCTAACGCATAGGAAAACCTAGCTCAATCATGCAAAGTCTCACGGAAAAGGTTAATTTTTTAAGCATCCTAGGTTCGGGGTTCATCTCAAAACGTGGCACCGGACAAGTGCCTTAGGACGACTCTGACTCGCGAAAACAAAAACAAACTAAAAACTACAAAATAATCTAAAAACTAAAAAGTCAAAAGAAAATGAAACGAAATCACCTGACAAACGTGAGCTGCTCCCCCAGACTTGAATTGAAGGGCGTCCTCGACGTGAAGCTCCGATGGAGGATAAAGGAAGTGAAGCACGTTTGTGGTGTTTTTTTATTATTTTTTTAGATAAACGAAAGTAAACAACCGAGTCTTAAACAGAAAGATAGAAACAAACAGCTGGGTTGCCTCCCAGAAAGCGCTTATTTAACGTCATTAAGCTTTGACGTCTCCATTCCTCATGCGTGCGCGACGGGTGGATCGGAAAGGGAAATGGAGTTTCCACTTTCGATCGGTTGAGCGGCTTGGTAGAGCTTTAGCCGCTGTCCATTGGCTTTGAATGTGTCACCCATCTTGCTGCCAAGTTCTACTGCTCCATGCGGGAAGACCTCTCGTATTTGAAAAGGACCAGACCAACGTGACCGTAGTTTTCCCGGAAAAAGCTTAAGACGAGAATTAAAAAGTAGAACCAAGTCACCTTGCTGAAAATCATGAGGTAGGATCTTCTTGTCATGCCATC
>CM071863.1:56198954-56220955 GCA_036759665.1 Gynandropsis gynandra
CCGATGCTTCTTGAGCCTTCCCAGATGTTTTTCCAGTCCTTTCTTGCCCTGTTCGTCGCCCCCTTTGCCCTAGATCCATTCAGTTCTCTTTATTTGCTCGTTTGAAACTTAGATCTAGGTTGTTGCGAAGTTCGTGGCCCGCTCGGGCACATATGTTACCCGGTCGGGTATAGGCAGCCCGACCGTGTTGATTCGTGAACCCGATCGGGTGAACGTCACCCGATCGCGTGACTAAGCGGACCCGAGTCGCGTAAACTTACGGGGCTGAAAGATGATTAACTGCCCGAGCGGGTATTCAGATTTCGCCCGATCGGGTGGTGATCACCCGATCCTCTTTGCTCATATGCCCGGGTCGTGTCAAATGCATGGATAAACCCCGTAGGTTCTACCCGAGCGGGTGAAGGAATAGTGCCCGACCGGGCACCCTCGTATTCTTGAAATCTCTCTTTTCCGCTCGTTGCTCGGGCGTTCCTTTGGGTTCTGGAGCTCTGAGTAGATGTGTCCTCAAATCATGTGCTTTTTGCAGGGAATCCTTCATATTGAGCTCATTTAGGCCTTGTCGCCTAAAACCTGAAAACCGAGAAAACGGGGATGTAAAACTCGAAACCGTATCGGAATAGTAAGATTCGATGTAAGAAATATGCGAAAATGATCTAAAAACCTATCCTAATAATGATACACTTTCAGTGTTATCAATAACCCTACCCTGTTGCCGAACCGTTCAGTTCAACTGCTGCCGCCGCGCCGTTTCCGTCTCAACCATGGCCAACTCTCTTGCCGACGCATCATTATTCATTCTCCGCAATTCTGAGGTAACCATATATGTTCTCGTTTATGTGGATGATCTTGTGGTCACAGGAAGTAACACCACGGCAGTTCAACGATTCACTACCACCCTCGGAACTCGCTTCTCCATCAAAGACTTGGGAGATCTATCTTATTTTCTTGGCATTGAAGCAACACAGACTGCCTCTGGTTTGCTCCTCACTCAGCAAATACGTGAATGATATCCTCGACAAAGCTCAGTTTTCCGATGCCAAATCCGTTGCCGCCCCGATGGCTACGAGCTCTCGTCTTACCTTTTCCTCGGGTGACAAATTAGAAGATCCCACAGCCTATCGGACTCTTGTTGGCAGTCTGCAATACCTCACACTTACAAGACCGGATATCAGTTTTGTCGTCAACATATTATCTCAGTACATGCATGCACCGACAACAGAACATCTACAAGCTCTCAAACGGGTTCTTCGGTTCTTGGTTGGAACAGAACCGGATATCAGTTTGGTTCGTGGTATTTTCTTCTCCACGGGTTATACTTCATCTCTCCACGCCTTCAGTGATGTAGATTGGGCGGGGGATAGTGATGAGTATATCTCTACAGGGGCATACATCGTCTACCTTGGTAGCCATCCGATTTCATGGTCTTCGAAGAAGCAGAAATTCACCGCTCGCTCATCCACGGAAGCGGAGTATCGCTCTATAGCGGATACAGCAGCCGAACTTCGGTGGATCACGTCTCTCCTGACAGAACTTGGAATTTCTACGTCTGAGCCTCCGGTAATATACTGTGACAATATTGGTGCAACATACTTGAGTGCCAATCCCGTATTCCACTCTCGCATGAAGCATCTTGCCTTGGATTACCACTTTGTTCGTCAACAAGTGCAAGGCGGTATCCTCCGAGTGTCTTACGTCAACTCGTCTGATCAACTAGCGGATTTACTCACCAAACCGCTCTCTCGTCAACCGTTCCTTACACTTTGTCACAAGATTGGCATCACCAATGGTGCTCCATCTTGAGGGGGCATATAAGAGAACGGGATAAAAATGTAATTTAACGCTCATTAGAGTTTCTAATCTTTGTACCTATATATACATCTTGTACGTCACTCATTTAAATAAATAATAAGAATACAAGTTCATAGTCCATGGGTCATATGTGATCATATTGGGTCGCATGAGTCGTACAAGGGTTATGTGTGGTCGCATGAGTCGTACCCGTTTAAACCTGATTATAATTTAATCCGATTGAGCGTCGCATAACGGGTCATATTCGGTCATAATCTTACAAACAATAGATGCAAAATAAGACATTTTAACGTTTAAATATTTATTAAATAAGGTCTCAAAACTTACAAAGGTCACAAGAGTTACATAAGGTTACATAAGGTCTCAAAGGTCACAACGATTAAAAAAAAGGAAAGAAAAAAGTTGAAGAAAAAGAAAAAGGAAGTTCGAGAAAGAAAAAGGCAAAGGCAAAAAGAAGTTCGAGAAAAAAAAGGAAAGAAAAAAAGGTCAAATTTGCCGAAGTTTAAAGACACATCGGAGCCCTTCCCCGCAAGAAGAGTCGTGTGTCACTTCTCCAAGCTTCACGAAATGCTTCATTGACATTTCAGGCTTTGAGTCATGTATGGTGAGTTCCACGGTAGCAAATGACCTCCAACCGTGACCTTAGGTAACGCGAATACAGCTTGATGTCTAAGTCCGCCGATTACCAAGACCTTATGTAGTGCAGATACATCACAAAGTCCTCCATCCAAGTTGTAAGTACTTGTGTGTATCTGCATACAGACTGAGTCCGACGATTACCAAGACATTGAGTAACAAATAGACAACACGTTGCCCTGGGTCGACCATGTGACCTTAACGGTAACAAAGGTAACAAGGATTTTTCAGAGAATTTAAGGTTAGATGTTAGAAATCGCCATTTTGAGAGAATGAAAGACTCGAAACAAGAGATGATTTGGTGCTTGTTGTAGCTTTACGGTTTTTCCTCCTCTATTTATAACGAAAAATAAATGGACTCCTAAAATCCAGAAAGACAATAAATACAAAGAATGACCAATGTGCATGTATTGACCACATTAAAGAACCTTTAATATAGATCTTCAATGTGGCATTGGTAAAATAAAAAGCATAGCTAGAACCTGGAAAAAGCAGCAATCTGACATTGAAAAGACTAGTCGAAAGGGTCGAAATGGTCGGAAGGGTCGCAATGGTCGGAAGGGTTGCAATGGTCAGAAGGGTAGCACGAGTCCAACATATTTTGATTTGAGCTGTATTTTCAAAGTTTTATTCATATAATTTGTAAATAATTTGTAAATAATAAATTAGTATCGCAGGGGACCAAGGGTCGCAGAAGGACAAGGGTCGCAGGGGTCCAAGGGTCGCAGAGGAACACGGGTCGCAAGGATCCAAGGGTCGCAAAGGAACAAGGGTCGAAGAGGGACAAGGGTCGCAGGGGTCCAAGGGTCGCAGAGGAACAAGGGACGCAGAGGGACAAGGGTCGCAGGGTCAAACTGGGTCGCTGGGTTGAACTGGGTCGTAAGGTCGCAGGGGTATTTTGGGAATATCAACATTTATAAGGATATTTTTGAAGTTAAAATTTTTTCTTTTTCGGAAAGGGTATTTTTGAAGTGTTTTAGGCCTACGAAAATATTTTTGAAGTTAGCCCCATTAAAATCGGTTTCTCCATGCATTCAGATAATTGTATATTTCTTTCTTTTTCTGAAACTACAAAGGGCATTTACATTTACTACATAACAAAATCTAGAATATCATCCTTCAAGAATGTAAGGGAAGCTGAAAAAGGCTCCAATACACAAGACATCCTCAAATATTTGATACTTCATTCTTTAAATTCACACTAGTAAATGAATCTATGCGTTGTATGTGGTGTACGAGATATTAACAATTTATAATTATATAATAAAATTTATGTTTGTTGTATAGATTTAAAAATTCATTATATTTTTTTTTAAAAATTACATATTGATACATTTATTTTAATGTTTAAATGTTAGAGATATCTTATATATATATATTCGTTTCTTATTGGAAAATTTTCTAAAAAGGGAATAAAATTAATATCAAAATTGATAAAACGTATAAACAATTTTATCCTACTATTATTATTGATATAAATTTTAAACATTTATGTAGTTTAATTGACATAAACACTTCCAAATAAAACCAATTAATTAAATTCAAATAATTCAATCTAAAACAAAAAATAAATAAACACCACTATATGTTGTTCAGTATATTTTTCAGTTTTAAAATATCAACTTAAATCACATGCTCTGCTTTGCAAACATCATTTTTACTCCCTTATTCGTGAACATCCTTATCTACTTTATTTTTCTTACTAACATAAACAACATAGACAATTTAAGTATGGAGAATGTAACTAAGATATCATCTAATAGGCATGAGGCTTAAAAACTTGTAGTAGCTCTCTTTCGTTCCATTTGAATCTGTGTTTTATTCATAAGCCCTCATATCTAAAAGATGCAAAGTCATTAAAACATAAAAAGGCCAAATAGATATATTAAATAATTGTATGGAATAATCTTAGTGCATAGTCTCCAACACTGGCTATTTCACTCAACATCTTAAATCCCAATCTATGAAGATATATATGAAATAAAGTTTCTTGTTATCTACAATTTATAATATAGAATCAAACACATGGATCAAAATATATATGTAGAATCAAACACATGAATAAAAGATATATACAGTAAAAATTAATTGTTTATGTTTTATGGATTCATTGGATGCGTGACACTGATAAAAGATTGTCATAAGAAAAAAATTTCCAACACATAATTTTGTTGCAGTGAAAATTATCTCGATACAAATTTGTGATAATAGTTAAATTACAATTTTGGTTTAAGGTAATATTTTAACCATAATTTTTAAAATGTGGCGGTGGTATGGATGTTACCATCACAACAAGGGATCAAAAAGAAAAATATTTTTAGAACAAAGTAGATGTATTTGGTGGTCACCCATCAGTTGTTATAATAACAAGTTTAAACCCAAAGTTTGTTGGAGGTATGCAAATCTTTTTGTTGTTTTTTTTTATATTGATTCTGGATAGTTTATTATTTTCCTAGATTCAATTTTATAATTTCATTGAACTTCTATAACAATTAGGTTAATTGTATCTTAACTCAACATTGACAAATAAATTTTTATGTCGATTGTGATATGAACAAATAATTCACGAAGAGGTATTGTATAACATTATTATATGTTTTAAAATAGTTTGTATTTTGTTTGAGTTAGTGTAAAAGGTGGTTTCAATGATGGTATTAAAGGAAGTGATGCGAGAAATGGTATAAAGCTAGAAATTGTTTCAGTTGTTTATTTATACAACTACATTTGATGATAAGGTTAATTATGTAAATATGAATTAAAATATGAATTTGTCACTTAATTTTTTTTTTTCCATTAAACAAACGTAGGAGGGTGACTTCATCTGCACTTCGAGAATCATTGATGTTTTGACAAAAAATAGTTGGGATTACATTGCATGTGTAAAGTGTTCAAGAGAATTGAAGGAATTAAACACTTTTTTTACTTTGTACATTTTGAAAATTCAATCACTGTTGGTTTGAATAAGTTCGTATCCCATCATTACTTTGTATTAATTTTGTTTTTTTTATTTCATATGAAGCTTCACATGTATTTGTAACTTTTTGTTCTGTCAGGTACGCGTTAAAATGATTATTGACGATGGTGAAGAAGATACAATTTTTGTTGCATTTGATCACAAGATTGTCAAGTTAATTTTTATTCTCTTTTATAATGTTATTTATTAATGTTTAGAATCTCTTTGATTCTATGACATGTTGACGGATATGAAAATATGTTAGAATGTATGAAAAACATTGTAACAAAAATCACATGTTCTATGTTGAAATCACTTTCTCTTTTAACCATCAATCATTCACTGTCACCCATGTAATTGATGGGAACTCTATAGAGGAGAAAAAGTATGGATGGCACCAAGGTATGTGTTGTGTTATCTAATTTTTTTTCAGATATAACTTACATTTTCTATCTTCATGATGAATTTTATTTCGTAAAGGGCGAGAGGGTTTTCGTTCAACAATTATCGGAAATGCAGTAAAAATGAAGGGAGCCACAACTACAACTGATTTGATCAATGAAGGTGAAACTTAACCAATGGAGTCTAACACCAATAAACTCTATTTGAGACATGAAAAAGGGCGCACAAGAATTAGTATCATATTTTGCGAGTTTTAAAACATTGAACTTGAATTAATTTTATGATTGCTGAACTTTTAAAGTGTATTATTGATGAGGATGTGACTCTGCTAGAGACACTAAAAAAACAAGGACTCATTACCATAGCTAAAGTTGGAGGATGCAGAACGTGTTCTCTCGATATCATTGGTAGCGAAAGAACTTGCGAAGGCACCACAAAGGCATTGAAAGTTATCAAAGGAAAGTTATGTGACATGCCTCCAAGTGGACGAGGTCGAGAGGAGCAAGAAGCTAGGAGAGCCAGAGGCGCATGGCTCGAGCAAAGTTCTCCTCCACCCTAGCAAACCCGCTAGACATGAGATGACTAATGCACACGATCGAGTAGAGGACTACTCGCACTACTAAAAATACGCTATTTTCATCGGAGAAATCCGTTAGAAATGGACATTTTTCTGTTGAAATAAGGCATTTTGAACAGATTTCAACGGATTACTGGCAGTTGGTAATCAATTGTTGAAAACATTCATCCGTTGCAAATTTATTGAAGAACTATAACGGATTCGACCATTGCAACTTGTAATGGATGCTCATTGCATCTCTCAATGGGCGTTCGTTGATATTCTTAAATGAAGATCAATAATCTTCCGTTGAAACAATTCATAGGAAATAACCAATGGATGACAATTGGCAATTTTGAGCAGGAAATTTAAAAATATTTCAATAGATGCTTGTTGATATTATGGTTATATTATCAACGAGCATCTGTTAATATTATGAAGAATTTATTTCATAAGAAATAATAATAAATTTTAAACTTCAAATTTAATTTGAATATATGTAAGAGTTTAATCCAACATTAAAACAAAATAATAAAGATAAGAGATATGCTACAAATCATCATCATCATCATCATCAACTCTATAACGCTATCCATGTGACGTATCTTTGCCGTATATTGTCGTATATTCTCCAAGCATGACCTCGAGTTGCTCAATGCATCATTCTTGAGTATATGTCTCCTGAACCATGGGGGTACCATCTTGTTATCCTTTATAATATCGTTTTGTAGAGTATCCAAACTGTACAAATGCTTGTTATACATGCTGAACGTACTGTATGTATAAATAATTAAACATTAGCAAAAATAAATATTTTTAATTACCTTTGAGGGTAAAAATGATAAAAGTTTACCTGTAAATATAATTTATCCTTTTGTAATGGACTAAATTCATCCTTAGCTGAACTAAAAACTTGTGATGTTAGGTGATCTTCTCCGTTACAGTCTCTACCATCCGTTTTGTCCAAGGGTCAACCAACTCGGGTTCTTCAGCATTTCCTCGACGATAAACTTCTTTTTGGCATATGTCTGAACCACCATCTTAGAAAATATTCATTCCCTTCTCATCTTCTGCATCTTCAATATAAAATTAATATGCATATGCCGTTCTTTTTGTATTATTTCCTCTTGTCATTGTTCATCATTAATCGTATCTGTGATTGTATATCACATATCCACATGGTATACAAAATAAAATCAAATCGAATTAATATATTGGTAAATTCGAAAATTAATTCATTAAAATTTTTTCTAAATGAAAAACTTACAATGAAGGTACAACACCATCGGCGATGAATAACCGCTAGCGTCACTTGTCGAGAATAGTATATCGATCTTGCATGGAATCTTGGATAATTTTGTTTTTCGTGTGTTTTAGGAATTCATCCAAGACAAACCAACATATATAACTGAAACATAGAAAATTTAAGAAAAGATATACTAAAAATATAAACCAAAGCATTTCGTCGAGATGTTTGAGATCAATGAAAGAAAATTTTTAGACGTTCATCTAAGTTATCGATCAAATCACAGATATCCACCATAACATTGTTGTCATAAAAAATCGATGGTGCCAATAAAGGTAACAGAGGAGAGTAATATGGCAGAGGAGGTGGTGCCAAGGCCCCAACGAAACCCACCAACAATCATCCGTGACCGAAAAATGTTGAGCTCTCATAGTATTTAAAGGATTTAGGAGAGAATTTGATAGATTTTGTTGTTTTTCTTCTTCTGATTGGTGAAAATGGAACTGTTCAAATAGGCTAAATACCCAAATATCCAATCGTTGATATTCGCGTCAAATCAACGGACATTAGATCGTAACCTTTTAGATTCCTTTTCAATGGACATATGTTGCTATGTCCAGTGGATATCCGTTGAAATTTCTATTCCATAGGCAATGCATTCTGTGAAGCTAGATAAGTGCAGGCGACTTAGTTCTAAAGTTTGCAATAGATGCCCGTTAGAGATTCCAACGGGAATCCATTGCAAATACTAATGGATGACCATTGAAAATGAGACTATGGGAACTTCAAAATTTGTCTAAGTCCCAAATAGAGGTTCCATATAAACAAGCATCCATTTATAAATATCAACAAATGGAAAGAACATAAATCCAAAAAAAATTCTAGGTCCTGAAGAGAACTTTTAAATATCATTAGGCGTTAAAAGGATCAACAGATACCTGTTGATAATAGATTCAGAGAGTTTAAAAAAGTTTAAACTAACATACTTTAATCTTATAATTACAAAATTTAAAACTCTTCTAACATTAATTCTTCAAATGGTGAGTCTTTCTTCGATGGTACATTAAATTCATCACCATATTCATCTTCTACATCTTTTTATTCAACGTTTTCATAATTTTTGATGTATTAACTATTTATGTTGATCCTCGCAAGAATCTCTTCGCGATTTTCTAATTCACTAAAGCGTAATGGCTCAAGGCAATTCCTACGTCCTGCGACCCGCGACTTGCGACTTGGTCAAGGCAATTTATGACCTTCGCAGTATCTTATGCCTTGTTGACCGCTCCTGCTCATGCATGTTACTTTTAAACTTGTTCCATGCATTTGTACTTGTATTTTCCTTTTTTTTCTCCCTTTCTATTTGTATAAATATGTATCTTTTGTTTCTAAAGAAATAAGAGAATAATTATTCTTATTCTCTCTAATTCCCTTGATCTTACGCTCGCTCTTAATCTTTCTAATCTTGCTTCCACTGATTCATCTTTGTTTTACAAAATCAACATTGTATCAGAGCGGTGATCAAATCTCGGAATTGTTTTGATCGATTTTCTTTCTTTTGAAATCTATTCTCTTTCAAAAGTTGTTTTCGGTCATTTTTTTTTTAAATCTTTCTTTGTTTTTGTCACTCTTTTTTTTCTCGGATCTCTTGTCATGGACTCGACCAAAAGCATATCAATCTTGTTCAATGGAAACATTTATTCCATTTGGAAGAAGATTGCCAAGGCCAATCTTGGCATGCGAGGTCTTTGGGGTTTCGTGACAGGATCGGATGTGAAATCGGTAGATTTAAGTATCGGATCAGAAAAATGGGAACAAAATAAGCTCACTACCCTGGTTGTTTTAGGAAATTCCCTCGAATCTCATATACTTCGTACATATGGGCACATAAAGTCTCCTAAGGAACTTTGGGACGAGCTGAAACAAGGTTTTGGCAATGAATCCAATCTTAACCGTGTGTATGAAGTAAAGAAAGGTCTTAATAATCTAAGGCAAGAGGTCAAGCCTTTTTACCAGGCTTTGGGTAATTTTAAGGAATTATGGTCTGAACTTGATTCTCTAAGGCCTCATACTGCGGATCCTGTGGAAATTGCTCAAAGAGTGAACCGGGATCAGGTTTTTTGTCTTTTATTCTCCCTCGACGACAAATACAATGACCTTATTCATCACATACTTCGTAAAAACGAGTTTCCCCTCGTTTAAAAAAGTTTGAATGATGAATAAAAGGGAGGAAGGGGGAAACCGTCTCATTAAAGTAATGACCGAGGATGCTAATGTATCCAAATGAACCTGTGCGCAAACTGGTACTATCAAGCCTTCAAAAAGTAGTTCTCTTGTGAGTATTGCAAAAAGAAATTTCATACAAAGGATCGTTGTTGGATCCTTCACCTCCATTTGAAGAACAAAAGCCGTGACGACCAAGGTAAGTGATATGATCATGGATAATATCGAGGACACAACCCAAGCCGTGGAAAACCAAGAGGAAACGACCGGTATTGCTGAGGAGGACACGACGTGCATAGCTGAGGAGGACGCAACCTGCATGGCTGAGGAGGACGCGACCCGCACTGCAAGGGACAGACTTGCATCGCAGAAGAAGTGACCCAAGCTGAACTGAAGGGACGAAAGGAAGACGCGACCCGAAAGAAGGACGTTGGCCCTGTGACCCGTGCTAGGGCTAGAAGGGAGGAAACCTTGACCCTACCAGTAGGTCCCATGACCCGAGCTAAAGCTAAGAAGCTCAAGGAAGCGATCATTGGGATTCTCACGACCGTCTATGTTCAAGACGAGTACTCGAGTCTTCATGAGATTTCCAACATCTGTGTTCTACTTCAAGCCGAAGCACAACTCGCAACAATCGAAAATTAGAGTAAGTGTTTCGCGTGTACTCTCTTCCCTTCGTTGGTTTTGTCCCACAGGGTTTTCCAACGACATGTTTTTTAACGAGTTCGCGACTCACTTTCACGACCTAATTGTTGATCCGAGGCTTCAAGACGAGTACACGTATCGAATACCTAGTTTACGATTATGTTATTTTTTTTCAAAATTTTGGATATTTTTAGGTCATTTAATTAGGAGCCTTGCATGGCTACTTAGCATTTATTACCATTAAAGCTTTGCATGGCTAACTTTGACTACATATGGCCGGCCATATTCATGGTGTAGGACAACCTTGAATTTTGATTTTTAATCTTGAATTTATCTTTGAAGAATTCATCTTGTTGGTGTGTAATATCCAGCAAACCGTTAGTGAGTAATATCCAACGAATCATTTGTTCTTCGTAGGTGTGTAATATTCTCGAAGGCGACCCGGTGAATCAAGAGCTTTTCCGCAACTCTCGTGTGAACATTCGCCCCACCCATCTTGTGCGATGAGTGTTATGACTCGGTTGCAGCAAGGACTATCCTTCTAACCTTCACCTAGAGCATCGTTCTAGTGAGCGCGTCAAGTGGTATCAGAGCTCATTCTAGAAAAGGTTGTGATATGATCCTGGATAACGTCGAGGACACGACCCGAGCCGTGGATAACGAAGAGGACGCGAATTGCATGGCCGAGGAGGACGCGACTTGCATGGCTGAGGAGGATGCAACCCGCGCTGCAAGGGACACGACCCGCACTGTAGAAGAAGTGACCCGAGCTAACCCAAAGGGACAGAAGGTGGAAATGACCCGAAAGAAGGACGTTGGCCCCGTGACCCGTGCTAAGGCTAGAGAGGAGGAAGCCTTGACCCTACCACCAGGTCCCATAATCCGAGCTAAATCTAAACATGGATTGTATGAGTGGTTAGTAATGCCTTTTGGATTGCCAAATGCACCTAGCACTTTCATGCGCCTAATTAACCATGTTCTTCAAGAGTATATAGATAGATTTGTAGTGGTATACTTTGATGATATATTAATTTACATTAAAAACTTAAAAGAACACGTTGGTCTCCTAGAATCAATCCTAAAGGTACTGATAACACGTAATCCGTTGTAGTTTTTATATCATTCTTAGGTCTAGTTTAGAGTAGATTATTTATATTTCATTCATTTATTGAGTATATTCGAAGACTTTACCTACATTTCGTGTTTTGCATAGGAAACGAAGACATGAGAAGAAACACGAGTGAATATGGCAATCTAACCCCGAAAACGAAGTTGAGTAACAAGGTTCGATTTGTGCAAGGCCATGGACTGAAAGTGAATACTCAAACACCGAGCGAAGGGAACGAAACAACATTTCAAGACATGCCCGCTTGGGCGGCATTGGAGTGCACGATCGGGCTATTTGCTACCAATTACCCCCGTAGCTTTGCACGACTCGGGCACACAAGGTACACGACAAGGGAGGTGTGCCCACTCGGGTGCATTTGGTATGCCCGCTCAGGCTCATTCATGTCAAGAAAACCCCATAGGTTTGCACGACTCGGGCTGAAGATCTACACGGTCGGGCATGGTGCCCGCTCGGGCTCAAATGTGTGCAACACGGTCGGGCAAAGGGCTTGCACGAGCGAATACAAGCTGTGCCCGCTTGGGTCCTTGGATCTCAACAAACTTTTCTAAGATCTAGAACGGCTTACGCTTAATGAATGGTGGAACTTAATGCTTTCATTACTTGTACGCCACTCGAATGAATGATGTTAGAAGTCTAACTTGTACGTCACTCGTTATGAATGAAATTTGTATTTTATCATGTTTTTAGATTTCATGGTTGTTCTTAATGCTTTCTTTACTTGTACGCCACTTGATTGAATGATGTTAGGAGCCTAATAAACCAACGCCAGGGCATTAGACTTTGGAACTTAGCCATGATTTAGGGTTTAGCCGGTTTAGAATCTACGCCAGGTCAATCGGTTGAATCTAGGGATTAGGATAGCGGTCGTAATGCGTCTATGCATGTAAGATGCGCAATGGATACATTGGTATATGCATGCTAGATAGTGGACAAGTCTACGCCAGTCAGTTCCTATAGGAGAGCTTGCATTCCCTGAATTCATGATAGTACCTTAGACCAATTATCTTTTTAGAACTTCGTTACTTCATTATGCAAACTCTCGATACCCATGGTGCTTAGCTATAATTTGATCTCATCGATTTAGTATAGTCTAGTTCAATAACAATCTCAACTTTAGTCACCTCACACGTCTATTCAATTAGTTTAATAGCTCATTAGTCGCATCAATTCCTTGTGTTCGACCCTAGTTACTACACGATCCGTATTCTTGCGGAAGCGTTAGTCTAGGTTTTATAACTTGATATAACGCACATCAGGGACTTAGGAAGGAAGAACTATATGCAAACTTTAAGAAGTTTAGCTTTTGTACGGATAACGTCATGTTTCTAGGTTTTGTTGTAAGTGCAGATGGCGTGAAGGTGGATGAAGAAAAGTTTAAAGCCATTCGGGAATGGCCGAGTCTGAAGACCGTCGAGGAAGTCTGAAGCTTCCATGGACTCGCGGAGTTCTATCGTCGCTTTGTAAAGGACTTTAGCACCTTGGCCACCCCTCTCACCGAAGTCATCAAGAAAAATGTTGGATTCAAATGGGGAGAAGCGCAAGAGACATCGTTTCAAATGTTGAAAGAGAAGCTTACTCACGCCCTTTAACTGATTTACCGAGTTTCCTTAAAACTTTTGAAATAGAGTGTGATGCGTCCGGTGTAGGAATCGGTGCAGTTTTAATGCAGAAACGGAAGCCAATTGCCTATTTCAGCGAGAAAATTGGAGATCAAACGGATTTGAGGACAAATATTTTTCAAGTGGGAGGACATGATATGATCCTGGATAACGTCGAGGACGCAACCTGAGCCGTGGACAACGAAGAGGATGCGACCTGTATTGCTGAAGAGGACGCGACCTGCATGGCTGAGGAGGACGCGACCTGCATGGATGGGGAGGACATGACCCGGGCTGCAAGGGACGTCACCCGCGCCGCAGAAGAAGCGACCCGAGTTGAACCAAAGGGACTGAAGGTGGACGCGACCCGAAAGAAGGGCGTTAGCCCCGTGACCCATGCTAGGGATAGAGAGAGGAAGCCTTGACCCTACCAGTAGGTCTTGTGACCCGAGCTAAAGCTAGGAAGCTCAAGGAAGCAATCCCCAGGATTCTCACGGTCGGCCAAGTTCAAGACGAGTACTCGCCTCTTCATGAGATTTCCAACATTCATGTCCTACTTCAAGTCGAAGGATAACTTGCAACGATCAACAATTAGAGTAAGTTTTTCGCGTGTGCTCTTTTCCTTCTATTGGTTTTGTCCCACAGGGTTTTCCAACGACGGGTTTTTAATGAGGCCATGAGTCACTTCCGCGACCTAATTGTTGATCTGAAGCTTCAAGACGAGTACACGTATCGAATACCTAGTTTACGATTATGTTTTAATTTTGAAATTTTGGATATTTTTAGGTCATTTAATTAGGAGCCTTGCATGGCTACTTAGCATTTATTACCATCAAAGCCTTGCATGGCTAACTTTGACTATATATGGCCGGCCATGTTCATGGTGTAGGACAACCTTGAATTTTGATTTTTAATCTTGAATTTCTCTTTGACAAATTCATCTTGTTGGTGTGTAATATCCAGCAAACCGTTGGTGAGTAATATCCAATGAATCGTTCATTCTTCATAGGTATGTAATATCCTCGAAGGCAGGCTGGTGAATCGAGAGCCTTTTCGTAACTCTCGTGTGACCATTCGCCCCACCCACCTTGTGCGAGGAGTCTTGCGACTCGGCTACAGCTAGGACTGCCCTTCTAACCATCGTCTACAGTGTCGTTCCAGCGAGGATCACGTTAGTAAGGATAATATAGCCTCTGAGTCCGAGTTTGTCACCAAGGCAGATCTCGATGAGTTTTTCCAAATGATTAAGGTAGGAAATCAAACAAACAAAGCTGGTAAAGAGGGAGGTAATGTTATCTCTACTTTCTCTATTTTTCGAAACCATATTATAACAGATTCTGGAGCTACAAATCATATGATAAAAAATATGACTTGCTTAAAGATATAAAATCTCAAAGTGGCTTTTGTTTCTATTGCGAATAGGGAGAGTGTTCCAATTAAAAGAACAGGGAAGCTTAATCTTCTCGGTCATGATACAATGGTACTCTTCGTTCCAAAGTTTTCTAATAATCTTATCTCTATTCAAAAGCTTGTAAAAGACCTTAATTGCTATGTTTGTTTCGATTCTAACACATTTTGAATGCAGATATTGAGAACAAACAAGTAATTGGTAAAGGAGAACTCCTCAATGGTCTTTATGTTCTCGAGTCTATGTATTATGATCTGGAGTCCATGTTTCTATCCAATTTAAATATTGATAAAGTTTCTATATGGCATGCAACACTTGGACACCCTCATAGCAAAGTTCTAAGTATCATTTTCCCTCATCTTAAAGATAAACATGAAGCATGTGAAGCTTGCATCTTAGGAAAGCACTTAAAATTAGTCTATCAAACTATGTTTTGGTTTACAAAAAGTATTTTGAACTAATCCATTATGATGTTTGGACAACTCCATGTATTTCTCGAGATAAAAAATATTTTGTAACCTTCATCGATGAAAAGTCAAAGTTTACATGGCTTTATACTCTCTCGTCTGAGAGTTGTGTTGATGATATGTTTGTAAAGTTTCATAAGAGAGTATAATAGTCTTCAGTTTCACAGGTACCTTGAAGAACAAGGCATTACACACCAAACCTCATGTCCCTATACTCCGCAACAAAATAGAGTGGCCGAGAGAAAGAACATGCATTTAATGGAAGTATCAAGAATTATCATGTTCGATCGAGATGTTCCTAAAAGATTTTGGTCCAATGTGGTCATGACCGCATGTCACATCATTAATAGAATTCCAACAAAGGTTCTAAAGGACAAATCACCTTACGAGGTATTAAACTCTACAAAACCTGACCTTGAGTACTTTAGAACTTTCGATTGTGTGTTTTGTTCTTATTCCTTAATCACAACGAAACAGGTTGGAAACAAAGAGCACTAAAGCCATGTTCATCGAATACTCAGTAAGTAAAAAAGGCTCGAGATGTTATGTTCTTCAAAGACAAGAGCTTTCATGATAAAATCTCGTGGAAAGAGATTAAAGGAATTTTAGAACCAAAGATATAGGTTTGTCCCTTAAAAACCTTGTAAATGCTATTTCGATAACTAACAATAAAACAGGTCATCTGCCAAGTGTACCTGTGCATCATGAAGACCAAAATGACCAAGAAATCTCAGAAAATGAAAAAAAAGAAAGCCATGATGAGATCATACCTTCTGAGCAAAATCATGAGGAGGAAAATAAGGCCTCAAATCATGAGAACGAAGAACAAAGCTATGATCACAACCAAAATGAGGATCATAAAGTCGATGAAGTCGAAGGAAGGATTCTAAATGAGATATTGCTTCGGAGAAACACTATAATAAGGCGATCGATCTTGGTTTGGATTCACAATCCTATTCAATAGCGTGGCAACCAAACACCCTATTTTAATGGCGTGGCAACTAAATACCCTATTCAAAACTTTTGCTCTTTATCATTTCTCTGTACTGATCGCAAAGCTTTTCTTAGTAAGATTGACACGGATTTCGAGCCCCAAACCTATAAAGAAGCCGAAGGGATGCCAGAATGGGAGGAAGCCATGGCCGAGGAGCTAGTAGCCTTTGAAAAGAATAAAACATGGGACATTGTTCCTCTTCCTAAAGAAATGAAACCCATTGGAAGTCAATGGGTATACAAAATCAAATATAAGAGTAATGGTGAGGTAGAACGTTAAAGACTCGCCTTGTAGCGCAAGGATATAATAAGAAGTATGGAGACGATTATACCGAGCCTTTTGCCCCTAGTGCTAAATTTCATTCTGTTCGAATTATCTTTTTTGCTGCTATTAACGTTAATTCGAGTTTGTGGTAGATGGACTTTAAAAACACTTTCCTTCAAGGGAAAATAAAAGAAGATACCTATATGAAACCTCACCGGCACTCTAAACAGAAAAATGAATCATATGCAAACTAAAGGGAACTCTCTATGGACTTAAACAATCCCCACAAGCTTGGTACACTAGGCTCTATGATGTTGTTTAAAAGTATTACTTTAAGAGGAGTGAGGTGAGCATTCCATGTTCATCATTCGAAACAATGATTCTAGTCTAATTGGGTACTATGATGCAGATTGGGCAGGTGACCGAAAATACCGAAAATCAACGATGGGGTTTTGTACCTTTTTCGGGGGGAACCTCGTCCCTTGGAGAAGCAAAAAGCAATCGATGGTCTCTCGTTCTAGTGTTGAGGCCGAGTACTGAGCTATGGTAAATGCAACATGTGAGCTCATTTGGATTCGGGCTCTCCTCAAAGATTGTGGCCTCGAACCTTCGCAGACCATGGCGCTTCATTGTGACAATCAGGCAGCAATTCACATTACCTCCAACTCAGTATTCAACGACCAAACAAAACATATTGAAGTTGACTTTTTTTGTCCCAATTAAGGTTTTCCTCGAAAAGGTTATAATGAGGCTCCAATTATGTTTCTCTTGATTGCCTAAGCTTGAGGAAGGAATGTTAAGAAGAAAGGTCGTGTCTCGGTCTCTTCGCTCAGGTTGCGTCTCGTTCAGGTCGTGTCCCGTTTAGGTCGCATCCTGTTCTCTTTGCTCAGGTCGCGTCCCGCTCTCTTTGCTCAGGTCGTGTCCCGTTCTCTTTGCTCAGGTCGTGTACCGCTCTGTCCTGCATCCTGTATCCGGTGCTGCATCTTGCGTCCCGCAACCTACGACCTCTGTGGTCTCTATGCCTCGTTAACCGCTCGAGCTCATGCATGTTATTTTTAAACTTGTGCCTTGCATTTATACTTGTATTTTCTTGTATTTTCTCCTTTTCTACTTGTATAAATATGTACCTTTTGTTTCTAAAGAATATATAAGAGAATAGTTATTCTTATTCTCTTTAATTATCTTGATCTTATGCTCGCTCTTAATGTTTCTAATCTTGCTTCCGCTGATTCATCTTTGTTTTACGAAATCAACATTGGGGTAGTGGTAACCTTCGAGTGATGGAGTGTTGTATTGTACTGATGACTGTGGTACATTGTGACATTGCGAGATATTCAGTGTGCTAAGCTCATCTGGACTTTGCAACCGTATGCCCGAGCTAGAGTCGTGTGGAATCTGTGAGTTATGGGCTTGTGTAATACTAGTCTCAGACTTAAGATATTCAGTCGGGTTGGACAGAGTTATCTATCTGTCTATAGTATGACGAATGTTTATTTTATGTTACACATTCGAGAGTGGGAGAATACAAGGCACAAAGTGTGTGCATGTATTGATCTCACTGAGTACGTCTTCGTACTCACCCCTTTGCGGGCTATCGTGGATAGGCAGCTTATAGCAAGGAAAAAGACAAAGAGATTGAGCACTAGTATCAGAGCTTGCAGCGGACTGATGAGAGAGGCGTGCATGAGGTCTCGATAAATTTTATTATATATTTCGTATTTATTTTTATTATGATTTTATATATTTTCTTCCGCTATATGGCTTGAACCATTTTCACTTTTAAATAAGATTATTTATTTTATTCTTTAATTGTGTTTGAACGATGACACGTATAGCCACCTCTTGGAGGTGATGGTGGACACTTCTAGTCCGAGGTTGTTCTGGACATGTGGAATTATAAATTAGTATAAGAGCTCTGGTTTTTGTTTTTTTATGTTATTGTTTTCACGAGATTTCAAAGTGTTTTGAAAAATATTTTAATAAAAACCAAGAGATCATAGCACGCATGACTTGAAATGTCAAGTTGGGGTTCTAAGCTTTTTTTGGATAATATCAAGGAGGATGGTTACTAGAATCTTTGTCATAGAACGGAAAAGGTTCTTGGGTTATTATGAAAATTAGAGAGTCAGATATATAGAGTTGTCATAAGAAAAGTCTGAAGAGAGCTACTAGTAAAAGGGTGACGACATGGACGAAAGGAGGTTTTGATGATACTGTTATCTATATTTAAGAGACTGTTACATTCTATTGAAGACACTATTATATATAGAATGAGATATATAGAGTTTTCATAAGAGAAGTATGAAGAGAGCTACTAGTAAAAGGGTGACGACATGGACAAACGGCGAGTATGATGATACTATTATCTCTATTGAAGACATTGTTATATTCTACTCTGATGAATTAGAGGTAAGCAGAGATGTTAGCTTACTTCTATGTCTTGAATCACATGACTAGATTTTGAACTAAGATATAATGTAGGGGTGTGATATGTCGCACAAGGGTGGATGAGTAACTGTTTTGACTTGGATGGAACTTTCAATTATCAAGATGTTGATCAGAGTTTAAGTTGCATATTAAGAATTTTTTGTGAGAGTTTAAGTCACTCAACCAGGCATCGAGGTCAGAGAATGTTGATATTTTGGTTCAGTGATTGAGTCAAGTGGGCATCTTTTCTAGTATGCTCAATCGAGTGATTTCACACTCGAACCTTTGGATGAAGACGTGTGTAAGTGTGTCAGTGAGATTTTTCACGTGATTCGAGTAAAAAACATTAATATTGAGATATTTGGATCAGATCGGCGTCGTACCGTATTGGGGTTATAGTAATCTTTTGAGCGATGGAGCGTTGTAGTTAGTCAGATCAGTGGATCTACCAGTGTGGTACCCTATTAAAGTTGTGGTAACCTTTCGAGCAACGGAGCACTGTAGTTAGTCAGATCAGTGGATATGCCAGTGTTTATCATATTGAGGTTGTGGTAACCTTTCGAACGACAGAGTGTTGTATTGTACTGATGGATGGGTACATTGTGACCTTGCGAGATCTTCAGTGTGATGGGGTCCTCTGGACTTCATGAGCATATGCCTAAGCTAAATTCGTGTGGACTCTATGAGTTATGATCTGGTGTGGTTCTAGTCTTAGACTTAGAATACTCAGTCGGGTTGGATAGAGTTATTTATGTGTCTATAATGTTATGAATGTTTATTTTATGTTATGAATTTGAGAGTGGGAGAATACATGGCATAAAGTGTGTGCATGTATTCATCTCACTGAGTACGTCTTCATACTCACTCTTTTATGGGGTGTCTTGGATGGCAAGTTATAGCGAGGAAAAAGATCAAAGAGGTTTAGCAGCAATAACAGAGCTTACAACGAACTGATGAGAGAAGCGTGCATGAGGTCTCAATAAACTTTATTATACATTTCGTATTTATTTGATTATAATTTTATATGTTTTCTTCCGCTATATGGTTCGAACCATTTCAAATTTAAATAAGACTATTTATTTTATCATGTAATTATGTTTGAGCGATGTCACGTATAGCCACCTTTTGGAGGTGATGGTGGACACTCCTAGTCCCGAGGTTATCCCGGGATGGAGTGTTACAGTATGTATGTAATAAATTTAAAGATTATCCTCGTTTTATACCTTAAGGTAATAAGCTCTTGAGAATTTAACAAAATATATGTGTGTACATGATTATGCTCTTTTGATATTAGCCAATCGTCCTCCGATTTCCCCTTCTTACGTCCAATTGGCGTAAAAATCTCAGTGATTTGCACCACATTGATGATTATATTGAGATAGATAGTGTGTATGATCTGGTTTTGATCTTTTCTATTTCATCGGATCATGCGATCAAAATATAATGTGATGAAATATATGATCTCTTTCAACAAATATTGTTTAATAACAGATCCTTCAAACGTTTTTTACCCTTTTTTTCTTAAGATGGGAAAAACTCTTTTGAGTGGATACATCCATCTAAATTGAACCAGCCCACCGATTATTACCTCATTTGATAAATGGATTGGAAAATGTTCCATGATCTCAAAGAACGAAGGCTGAAATACCTTTTCCAAATAGCATAATACGTATGAGATATTGTTTTTCAATAAATCCAAGTCTTTTTTTTCAATTTATTGAACATATATCTTTGAGTAATATGTTAATTCCATAGAAACCATCATGTATATTCCTAGGTAATAACTTCGCAAATGGAATTGGGATGATTCACTTCATGAAAACATGATAATAGTGACTTTTCATGCTAATGAGCCTTGCACCCACAATATCCATGTATCGGGAAATGTTTGACGCATATCAATCCAAAAATTTAATACTTTTTATTCACCTAAATAATTCTATTTTTGTAGAAACATAAAATATAAATATCGGGATCGATGTCTTTCCATCACGTAGCTCCAACTCTGATCTTCGATATATTATCCTTCGTTTTCTCCATAACATTCAAAATAGTGTCACTACAAGAAAAACAGGTTTTAGGAACCGAAAAATCGGTTCCCAATCCGTCTATCCGTCTCTAAACCAGTTTAGAGACGGATTAGAGACGACCAGTGGTAGTATCCAATCGCGCGACTCCAATTTTTTTCAGTCTCCAATCCGTTACTAATTAGGGACGGAAATTTTAGTCCCCAATCCGTCCCTAATTAGGGACCGGAAAAGTAGTCCCCAATCGGTCCCTGGATTTGGAAACGGACAACAAACCGTCTCCAAATTTGGAAACGGCACGAGGAGCCGTTTCCAATTTTTTTTTTAATAAAAAAAATTAAAATTTTTAAAAATTAAATTTAAAAATTGGAAACGAGGAGCCGTTTCCAATTTTTTTTTAAAAAAAATTAAAAAAAAAATATGCGGCTTCTGAATTGCCATATCTCCGTTCTTATTGTACGGCGACTTTTCCGGCTTGACCGTGACGTTCTCCATACCCGTCTTGCTAACGGCGACGTTATTCGCCGTCTTTACGTCATCGGAGCTGGATCGTTTCGATTTCCGGTGACCGTTTCTCCGACGTTGAAAAACCGCAGGTGAATTTCGTATCCGATCAACGAAACAAATTTGCGACCGGAAAACCTCGGTGGCCATATCGTCGGGTGAAGAAAGGGGAAAAAAAGTGGGAGTAGAGAAGAAGGAAAGGGCAAAAATGAAACCCTAATTTATTCTGTGTGTTGATAATGAAGGGATTGATGATGAAAATGGAGATGGGGAATAAATAGAAGGAAGAAGGAAGGGTAATTCTGTGCGAACATAAATATTTAATCGTAAGTTCGGTTTGGGGAAGATGAAGAAAGAAGGTTCTGTTCTGGGGAAGATGCTTGAACTCTCCGATGCAACCTCCTGCGGTTGCAATGCCCCTTGTGCAAACTCCGAAGTTTGCACGTCCAATTATGTTCTGGGGAAGATGCCGAAATTCCGTCTCCAATTGGAGACGAGTAATAAATTCCGTCTCCAATTGGAGACGGGTAATAAATTCCGTCTCCAATTGGAGACGGGCGACCCAAATAGGTCGCCTATTTTCTCATTGGCGCTCTCTAGTTCCGCCTTCACTCCATTGGATAAGTAGTCTCGACTCTCAAGCATTTCACGGAGGTAATTGTATGTGGCGGGATATTCTAGGGCTGCTACGGATTGAGTTGGGTATGGTTGAG
>CM071863.1:56220978-56232525 GCA_036759665.1 Gynandropsis gynandra
ATAATTTCCGTCTCCAATTGGAGACGGTCGAATAATTTCCGTCTCCAATTGGAGACTGCAGAAGTCGGTTCCCAATTGGAGACGGACATGTCATTCGTCTCCAAATTTGGAGACGGATGGTCTGCCGTGTCTAATCGGTTCCCATTTAGAAACGGATTAGACACGACTCCTCGGTACCCAAATTTGGGGACGGATTAGTGACGGATTTCATCGTTCGTCCCTAATCCGTGTCTAATCCGTTTCTAAATTTAGGGACGGAAATGTCGGTTCCTAAATTCCGTCCCTAATTTCCAATTTTCTAGTAGTGTGTTGATGATGTTATCGACAATTTTTTTCAATATGCATAACATCCAAATTATGGAGCAATATGAGTGATTTTCTATAGGGTAATTCAAAAAACATATATTGTGTTTATACAAGTTATGTCATTCATCTTTGCCTCGCGATTTTTTTGATGCCCACGATCTACTTCACAATGGCATGCATGGTGCCTTATCTTTTTTGCAACAAATTCTTTCAAAAATGTTTCTTATCTTTTCTGAAATATATGCCCACGAAGAAGAAATCTTCCATGACAATCTAAACAATGTGGTTTCTTCCTGTGTATAAGATAAAAAAATTGTATCCTCTTTAGAGTATGGGCATGTCAATCTCTTGTGTGTTTATCATATTGATAACATTCCATATACAAGATAATCACTAATTATCCACAACAACTTTCAACATTATGTTTTTTTCAAACTTACATGATATTTTAATATTTCACAAATCTCTAAACTCATGAATTAACGGCGTTAGGAACACATCAAATATTTTCTATGGATGTTCTGGTACTAGAATCAATAAAGTCGGAAACATAAGTTATATTTTCAAACACATATCGTGAGGCAAAAAATTATGCGGAGATAAAATGACAGATCATAGATAATATTGACTTTCGGATTGTCCATATGGACTAAACCATCGATGCACAGATAAGTATAAACATTCTTCGTTTCATTCGTAAACTCAAGAAATATTTTATTGAAATCCTTCCAAACCTTACCATCCGATGGATGTTGCATTACCCCTTCACTCGTGGCTTGTTTTCTGTGCAATCTCATTGAGGCATCAATTTTTTTTACTCGTATAATCTTCTCAACCTATTTGCTACAGGAATTTACAACATCTTCTTGTACAATACATATTTCCATGAGAATAGTTTTTCAGATAAAATCTGCTTGCACCGCAAAATTCATATTCCAAAAGGTCTTTGTCTCCTTTCTAAAAAACCATGCAACTATTTCTACAAATATCAATCTTCTCATATGGCATGCCTAATAATTTACGAGTAAATATTCACGCATGGTTTGGAAACAAAACCCATGCATTTTCCAGCCACATTGTAATATGTATTTATACTCATCAATCTTGATGATAAGAATAAACAAGTTTGGTTTTCATGAAAACCGTCATATATAAATTGTTATGTCGCTTCCAATAGATTATTTCGGGCATCCGTTCACTACAAAAAAACACGGCTTTTGCAATGGGCGGAGCAACGGATCCGTCTGTTGATGAAAATTGCCAACGGATTGCAATGGATACGTGAGAACTTCCAACAGGCAGACATCCTTTGCAATCCGTCGCAACTTTTAACGGGCGGTCAACGGATAACTACCGTTGCACTCTTCCGTTGGAATCCCTCACAAATTTCAATGGACTGTCAATGGATTGTTTCCGTTGCCAGCATCCGTTGGAACACCGTTAGAAAACCACATGAAAAAGGCCAACAAGCATACGTTGGAAATGTTAACGGATGCCCGTTAGAAATTGTAACGAATGCCTGCTGAAATTATTAATTTCGAGGATTGCTGATCGAATAATTTCACGTGAACTTGCACCGTGCATCTGTTGACATTGCCTACGGATGTTCGTTGCAAATAACACTATTTAATGATTACTATCAAGGTTTTAGCATCAAACCATCATCAAAAAATATAATTTCAACAAAATGTCTTCTTCTTCTTCAAATAGAGATACATATAGATCGAGAGAATGGATGTATAGAAGAAAAGATCCTATAACCGAAGAGATTACACAAGAATTCTTACACGGATTGGAGCAATTCATGAGTTTTACATCGATGCAAACTTTGTGTAAAGAACGCGGGACACTGTTATGTCCATGCAAAAAAAGATGCAAAAACATGAAGTATCGAAGTCAAGAAATTGTTTACAAACATCTTTACAAGGTGGGTTTCGTTGAGAATTACAAAATTTGGTTATTTCACGGCGAAAATTGTGGCGTTAGAGATATAGTGCAAGAAGTACAAATAGAAAGAAATGAAGAAGTTATTTATGAAGCATCAACGACCAATCCATATGTAGAAATGGTGTCACAACCGCATGAAGATATGACGAACATCGATGCACGTTGATTCTTCAACCTATTGGATTCGGCGAAACAGCCTATATATGAAGGTTGTCGGGAAGGTCAATACCACTTATCTTTATCTTCAAGATTGATTAGTATAAAAAAGACTACAATGTTGCTGAAAATTGCATGGATTCATTTTGAAAAACCATGCGTGAATATTTACCGGAAAATAATCAAGCTCCCGAGACATACTACGAAATAAAGAATGTTTGAAAAGATTTGGGAATGCCACATGAGAAAATTGATGTTTGTAGAAACAGTTGCATGTTGTTATGGGGAAATGATAAAGACTTGTTGGAATGCAAGTTTTGCAGTGCAAGCAGATTTCGGCCAAAAAAACCATATTTACGTAAATATGTACCATGCAAAAAAATGTTCTATATGCTTGCAGCAAACTAGTTGAGAAGGTTATTTGAATCAAAAAAAACCATTGCGGCAATTAGATGGCATGCAGAACACTCGACGAGCGAAGGTATGATGCAACATCCATCGGATGGTAAGGCTTGGAAAGATTTCATTGAAATATTTCCTGAGTTTGCGTATGAAACGAGAAATGTTTATCTTTGCCTATGGACCGATGGTATTAGTCCATATGGACAATCTGGAAATCAATATTCTTTATGGCCGGTGATTTTGTCTCCGTATAATTTGCTTCCCGATTTGTGTTTGAAAAGAGAGGTAATGTTTCTAACGTTGTTGATTCCAGGACCAGAACATCCGAAGAAAAGTTTAGATGTCTTTTTGCAGCCCTTAATTCATAAATTAAGAGATTTGTGAAACAAAGGAATTCTTGCTTATGACGTGAGTACAAAGAAAATTTTTACATTGAAAGTGTTCTTGTTCTGGACAATTAGCGACTTTCCTGCTTATGGAATGTTATCTGGATGGAGCACGTACGGGATATTAGCATGTCCATATTGTATGGAGGATACAGATTCATTTTGACTAGTACATGGTAAGAAACCATGTTGATTTGATTGTCATAGAAGATTTCTGATGAAAGACTTCCAACGCGGTTAAAAGATTTGGGTAATGGTCTTGCAAAAAATGTTATGTGTTGGCCAATTTTTTTTACTTGCGGCTACACGTTCCACACGTACGAACACGGAAAACATAGAAGCACATACAATTATGGCGTTTGCGCTAATAGTGAAATAAAGGGTGATAACTTCTACGGTAGTTTGCACTAAATCCTACAACTGGAATATCTCGGTCTCGTTGGGTTGAAGGTAATGCTTTTTAAATGTAAGTGGTTCGATCCAACCATAGCACGTGGAATACAGAAAAATTGATGGGAAGGAATAGACATCAATCCGGCACGAAAATATGGTAAGTATGATCCATTCATCACAATAGATCAAGTAGATAAAGTATATTATTTGAAATATCCAACAACATTGAAACGTCGAAGAGAGGAGTGGTGGGCCGTAGTAAAGATCAAGCCACGAGGAATTATAAGCTCAGATGAAAAAGAAGATCTGTTGCAACCCAATCATCCGCACCCAATTCGTTTAATTGATACAGACAATCGCGAGGAGATTATCGCAAGAACTGACATAGATGGAGAATTCATACGCGATTATGAAGACGTTGAACCGAAAGATGTTGAAGATGAAAACGATGATGAATCTACTGAAGAAGAAATGTAAATATAATAATGTGTAATGTAAATGATGTGTAAATACAACAATGTGTAATCTAAATGATGTGTAAATACAATCGAAGAATCTCCAATTGTGTAAATACAGTCGAAGAATATATAAATGACATGTAATGTTTTTTACAACTTCTTATTATCTAATACCAACGGGTATCCGTTGCAAATGTTAACGGATGCCCGTTGGATCACGAGATGGCCTTCGATACTTAGAAAAAATTTCTAATTTTTCCTATTTTAACGGGCATCCGTTGGAAAATTGTAATGGATGCTCGTAACATATTTTCTAACGAGCATCCATTACAATTTGCAACGGATGCTCGTTGCAACATGTCATCATGACTACCTAGTCTATGAATTTTTCCAATGGGCATACGTTGGTAAATGTAACGGATACCCGTTACAATGGGAGACAAACCACTGTTTTGTCGTCTGTTGCCTCGGGAACACACATTTTCAACGAGCATCCGTTGGAAATTGTAACGGATGCTCATTGGATAAACAGAACGTCGTGCCACTTAAATGTGTCCGTTGAGTTGACCGTTTTTCCAACGGCCATCCATTGGAAAGTCTAACGGATGCCCGTTGGAAATTTCTGCATATATACCGTTGAACAGTTTCATTTTCAACACAAATCAAAACTTCAAATCCTCTCAAACACTTCCTTTCACAAAAACAATCACACTTACAAACACTAAACACAAAAATAAGGTCTAGACGATTCATAGGTTCGGGAGGTATGTTGGCGGATTCAGCGGGAGCCCCTCCCCCGCCTCCACCATCACAATATCGCCCTCCTTCACCAGTATCGGCACCACCGATATTTGATGAAGAGGACGATATGGTGGATATCAATTCATTAATCGATAATTTTGACGGTCATCCAAACCTTCCGATTATCGATCCTGATCATCCTCTCGGGACATTATGATAAAATTTAATGTTATATGCATTTATATTGTATTAAATTAGAAATGTTATCTAAATATTTAATTTTCATGTGCATGGTTTGACGTGGATGATGTTCTAAAAAATACAAACAATAACATCATCCAAGGGTCCTTACATGACCAACTCTATTATTCTTGGCAAGTTACGCCAGAAGTAATACGCCGCCGGTGGTGGTGCACCTTCATTGTAAGTATATTTAAAATTAAATTTTTTTAACATTGATTAATTATATATGTTATAAACTAACTCATTATAATTTATTTTGCAGCGTGCATACAGATGGCGGAAGAAGGATACGTCGTGCATCTACATGGCCTGGATGCACGACATGCAGGCTCGCATGCGCTTGATGATGAACAATGCCAAGCACAACTACTACACCAAGAATCACAAATCGACATGGACAACGGAAAAGGTCTTCAATCAACTTATTCAACATTAGGAGTCTGAGGACTTCAAAGCCAAGAGCGAGAAGGCCAAAAAATGTCGATATGGCGAGAAGGTTCCCGGAGATTGTCCGCATCGCCATACTTCGGGATCAAAATCATTCTCGAAGAGGAAACAAAAATTGGCAAATTTCTTAATATTTAAATTTTTTTACAATGTTTATATTAATATATTTATTTCATATTACAGATGCAACGAATAGGAAGAGAACCGACTCTTCTTGAGCTGGTAGTGGAACCCCACGCCAAGAAGAAACCGGTTGTCGGGGAAGAGGACGACGAACCTGAACTCGTCGACCCTCGAGCGGAAAGAACCGTGAAAGCTATGACGGATAAGATCACACAACAATCACAAGCTTGCGGTTCAACTCCCAACGAGCTCAATCCTTTTAAAAATGACAAAATTTATTTGGAGGTAAAATTTAATAATTATATTTCCATTAGTAATAAAATATTTTCTAACAATTCTAACTCTATTCTTTTTGTAGTCGGTTAGACCATATAAGGGGTGTCTACACGGTCTCGGTGCACTGGAAAAGGATATCATCGAGGACGCCACGACGGTACCTCCCGTGGTCCAAGAGAGCTACACGCAATAACGGCATATCGAGGATCTCGAAGCACAACTTCGAGAAACTTGAGCACAGATGCGGCACATGGAGAGCGTCATAAAATTGCTATCCGTCCGGACGGAGGAAACAACGCCGCGTCAAGAACCGATTATCGATTCAGATGCAACGCTTTCACGAGGTGCTGGTGACCACAGGGATGACATTGGCCCCACAGATTTAGATGAAATGTAATATTATTAGGTTTTAATTTTTTGTATAAACTTTTATTATATTTATTTTAAATCATTTGAATTTTTTTAGTTTTAAAATTTTATTTTTTTTATTTTTTTATTTTTTTTAATATTTCCGACGGATACGCGTTAGAAATTGTAACGGGCATCCGTTGGAAATGCAAATTCCCGTCAAATGGTAACGGATGCCCGTTGCCATTTTCTGCCAAATTGTAACGAAAGCCCGTTACCATTTCTCGCCACTTTGCAACGGATGTACGTTGCAAAATTTTAATTCCCACTCTTTTTATTTTCCAACGGGCTGGCAACGGAGATCCGTTACAAATGGCTAACAGGCATCCATTACAAATTTTTAATGGGTATCCATTGCAATTTTGTAACGGGAATCCGTCACTTTTTTGTAACGGGCATCCGTTACAATTTGCCAATAAAGTTATCTGTTGCGTGTCCGTTGCACATTCCCAACGGATAATATCCATTGTAACACTGTTGGGAATCACAACGGATCTTAATTTGTAACGAGCGATTTCCAATGGACGTGAATCCGTTGTCATCCGTTGGGAAACAGTCATTGCAACAGATTTTAGGCGTTTTGCAACGGATATGTCCGTTGAAAAAACGCCTATTTTTTTTTTGTAGTGGTTTATTATTTTGAAGGATTTTCAACGGTAACCCAAGGGGTACACGATGCATATCAATGATTGATATCAATTAATATGTCATTGGTAATAGAAACGGTTTACCAATGTATACCATTATTAGTATAAATGGATGTCAACCGTTAATAATCTGTTTTTAATACCAACAGATTTAACGAATGTTTGCCCATTGATATTCTTTAAGCATATGTTGTTAATACCAATGGATTTAACGGATGATTTCCCATTCATATTCTGTAAGCATCTGTTGAATCCATTGGTATCAGTTTTAACAAATGGATCCGTTGATCTGTCCATTGATATCGACATTTTTTGTATTGTCAACCTGAGAGAATCCTGAGGCAAATAGAGCCGTCATAAGGTTTGATCGTTCAATCCAAGTACGTGGGGACTTGATTGAGTGTAGGAAAAGTCATTTGAGCATAGTGGTTGGTCAGCCAGACTTACTTTAATATTTAACAGATTGAGGGTTAAGACTTTTCAGCGCTCGAACGAGCAGTTATACCATCGGGTTTAGTTAAGTTATCTTATTTTATTTAATTTCCATTATTATTTGGTCCTATAAAAATATGACCCATCGTCCCGTGAAGAACAATCACTGAGCAGGAGATCCGTTCGATGATGAACTACAATTAAGGTAGATGGTTTTTGAATACCATCGATATTCCAAACTAAAGAAGGTGTAACATGCAGTAGTCGAGTTCATCTACGATGCACTAGCGTAGTGGGATCACCATCATCTATAGATAAATCAACATTTGAGATGTTTGGTGCGTACCATCATGTTATGTCAATTCGTACTGTGTCACAATCATCTAGAGATAAATCAACATTTGAGACGATTGATGCAAGGTAGTAAGAGCGTATAACATTATTACAAGTAAATGGACTTCTTTATGATTCAAGCGAAAATCAGGAACATCGGGACACAACAATGGATTGGTTTCTGAATGAACTCAATCCCGACATGTAGGAACGCGTGGAAACTATGGATATGAAATGAGCTAGCTTGGCTTAGCTTGCTGTCAACATGCCAAAAAATGAACGAGCTCAGTTCGGCTCATTTTTTAAGCGAGCTAGAAATCCAACTTCAGCTCGTCTTTAGTTCGCCAAAAACGAGCTGGCTCGCTGGTTAGGCCATTCAATTTTAAAAAAGTGTAACATATCATATGTTAATCATTATCAAACAAAATAAAATATCTAAAATACTAATTCGAATAGAGCGTTATTGAATATCTAAATTCTAAATCGAAAAAATAACATTTTAAATTAAATTGCTCGCAAAATACTAAATAAAATATTTATTTCTTATTTTGCAATACAAATACATTATTTCTAATAATTAAAAAAGAATAATATAATATGTAAACACACTATTAATTTTTTTCAAATATAAATAGTATGTAGAAATAAGAAAAACATCTAACTTGCATGTGATTTTGTTCTAAACTCTAATTCATTTTTGGCTCAGCTCACTAGCTCATTTTTTAAACAAGATGAAAAATATTCTCAGCTAACCTCACTCAAATACAATCTAAGCTGAAGTTGGCTCGCGAACCGACAGCTCATTTAAAACCCCTAGTGGAAACTCAACATTACGTAAATATGGAAGACTTGTTTCATCAAACAGTAAAGCTCGAGAAGCAACTAAGGGGGAAGGCAAAAACACTTCCAATGGTACGACAACTTTTTTAACTATCGGCTTGAAGCTAGTCGGTTTGACAAATCAAAAACGGGAAATAGACTAGGCAGAAAGTGGAGTCATTACAACCAAATTAACAGCTACTATTGAGACACCACTATTAAATTGTGATATTCACTGTTTCAAAAGCCAAGGTTAGAGACACTTCGCTCAAGATTGTCCTAATACGAAGGCCATGATCATATAGGAAGGTGAAGGATATGAGACAGCCTTTGAAGATGAAGAGCCATCGTATCAGAGGAATATACCTAATTCGGATGAATAGTTTGAGGAGTACAATGTGTAAAAAGCGAGTTACTAGCAGCACATCGAGATTTAAATCCATTTGCTAAAGAGGAAGCAATCGTACAAAGGGAAAACATATTTTACATGCATGGTCTTGTATTGAACAAGGTGTGTAGAATCATAATGGATGGATATAGTTGCACGAACGTGGGTAGCACATTACTTGTGGAAAAATTGTGATTGAATACCTCGAAGCATCTCAAACTCTACAAGTTTCAATGGTGATCATCTTGTTTTCATACGTATTTCTTGCACGATTTAGGAGACGTTTTTGATACATATGTGATGTTTTACGTATGATTCCGTATCCGTTTTACTTGCTTTCGTGCTTTTCATGTTCTTACAGGTTTTTACGTGTATTTGGACCATTTTGGAGCTAAAGGAACATGCACGGAGCTAAGGAGCAACTTTGGGGATCATCACGGGACAAACTAGCCGCACCCGAGCGGGTACAGTCACTACCCGAGCGGGTAGCGGCCCGAAACTGCTCAAAACTTAAGTAAACTTAACTTAAAACATAAGGGAACTCGTGGGGCAATTAGGGCAACAATTGGACCGACTTAGGAGGCTTAAAAGGAGGCAAAAAGACGCCGTTACAGCAAGCATACAGAGGAGAAGAATTCAGCGAAGTTAGAGCAGATTCTTGCGAGGAGATAAGCGAGGAGCATTGGAGATCAAGCACCACCACTTCGGTTTTGTTTGGTTTTTATGTTCCTTAGACTCTCTACTATGTTTATGTTTCTTTACAGACGCATGAGCGAGTAGTTTGTTTGTTCTAGGAGAAGGGATTAGCCCTTGGCTATCTCGAGACCGCTTTTGATCTATTTTGAATGCATCTTCCCGTTTTAGTTTATCTATTCTCTGTTTGAGTGCTTAAATCTACTTGTGTTTGCGCTGATCACGTAGATGCATGTGTTAGGGGTTAGGAGAAGGACCGAAAGGAGAATTCTAGTCCTAGAAAGTCAGGTTTAGAACAACCGAGGTTAGGCCACGAAAGTAGGGTAGCAACGGTTGAGGGTGAACGGGCGAATCACAGAGTTTATGGGTTTAGTTCATGGTGTCAGCCACGAAAGTAGGGGGCAGCTTGTCTAGATCACGTGTCTATGCCTTGAGAGAGGGTAGATATCATGTTAGGATCGTCCGCCTTAGATAGCTTTAACTGGGATTGCATGATAGATAGGTTGATCGTGTGTTTCGGTAGTCTTGTGGTGAAACCGGATTCCTAGGACGTTTGTCTCATCGTTAGAACCCAAGTAGTTTAGTTTACTTTCAGTATTTTATTCTTCATCACCACTCTTTCGTTAGCAGGTTTGATTCGTAGTTCGGGTTTAGGTAGCGTTGCATAGTCTCTGTGGGATCGACACCTAAAATACTACACACGTGTCGTGCACTTGCGGGTAGATTAGGTTATATTTAACTCTGATACGCATCATGTTTTTGGCGCCGTTGTCGGGGACTATTGTCAACGCATCTTAGATTCGAACCTAGAGTCCTTCTTGCTTTGTTTTTTTTTTTTGTTTTCTTTTCTTTCATTCCTTCTACGTAAATTTTTCTTTGTTTTTCCTTTGCAGAATTTTCAGGTTGACAAGAGATGGATAATCAGAACGGCAATGGACAGATGCAATTACAGGCTCCTCCACCACGTCGTCTAAGGGATTACGTGGTGCCGAACATGAACAACGTGCAAACAGCCATAAGGATGCCTGCTGTTGCAAGAGAGCAATTCGAGATTAAGCCAGCAATGATAAATATGCTTTATCAGAAGCAATTCATGGGTGGAAACCATGAGGATCCACATCAGCACCTCAGAGATTTCCTCGAACTTTCAGGTACGTTCAAAATTCATGGAGTCTCTGAGGATGCAATCTTGCTGCGTCTTTTCCCTTTTTCAATTGGGGGAAAAGCGAAAGCTTGGCTGCAATCACTCCCCGCGGGATCTATCACCACATGGGATCAGCTGTGCACATTGTTCCTATCACGCTTCTTTCCTCCGAGAAAGACAATTCAGATGAGGGGGGAAATCACAACATTCAGATGCAGAGATGGAGAGACTATGTTTGAGGCGTGGGGTAGATTCAAGGATCTTCTACAGTCATGCCCACACCATGGACTTGAGCAGTGGTACGTTATCCAAACTTTTTATAACGGAATTTCAGATGAGCACCGCATGAGGTTGGATAACGCTGCCAGAGGATCATTCATGGATCTGAGCGACGAGGAGGCATTTGAGCTGATTGATAACCTCGCCATGAACCACACCATGTGGTCCACTCCAAGAGGTATGCCTAATAGCACTCGTCGTTTATATGAGCCTAACCAAAATAGAGCCATGGGTAATGCAGCGAATGCTATGTACTGTGCGAATTGCGGAGATACGGACCATGTAGCGTATCAATGCACAGTACATGAGGATTACGAACAGATGTATTATGCCCAGCAGCAAGGCAACACGCAATTCGGGAACACCTACAACCCGAATTGGAGGAATCACCCGAACTTGTCATATCGAACAACTCAACCGGTGAAGTATTCGGGGTTTCCACAAAGGCAGAATAATTTCCAGCAAAACAACCAGCAATTCCAGCAAGCCCCGCAAGCTCCTCAACCTCCTCAAGCCCCTTCATCAA
>CM071863.1:56238485-56256281 GCA_036759665.1 Gynandropsis gynandra
TCTCATCGTTAGAACCCAAGTAGTTTATTTACTTTCAGTATTTCATTCCTTATTCACCTTCTTTCGTTAGCAAGTTTGATTCGTAGTTCGGGTTTAGGTAGTGTTGCGTAGTCTCTGTGGGATCGACACCTAAAATACTACACACGTGCCGTGCACTTGCGGGTAGATTAGGTTATATTTAACTCTGATACGCATCAAATGGCGGAATCATAGTGGCAAACCCAAGGTTCATCTACAAGCGAGGGCTACATTTTGCATTGGGAAGTACGAGAATGAGGTGTTGTGTGACGTAGTTCCAATGAAAGCATGCCACCTCTTGTTGGGTTTGCCTTGCAGTTCGATACCTGAGCTCAACACGACAGTTTCAGCAACAAGTATTCATTTAACTTCAAAGGACGATAAATTTGTCTACCTCTACTCACACAAAAGGAGGTATTTGCAAGAAAATTACTAAAGATTGAGAATAAGGAAAGTTCAAACTCATGTATGGATTTAACCAATTTACACCGCTGACATGGCCCCTTTATCATTGTTAGAGTTTACTAACCTTAATAGTAAGAAAAAGGCTGAGTTTTGAAACAAATACACGAGAAGGCACGAGCCAACATCGAAAAGAAGATAGAGTGATATGCTAAACATATAAACAAGGAACGGAAGAAGGTGTTCTTTCACCCCCGGTGATCTTGTGTGGATTTATTACGCATGGAAAGTTTTCTTCAGGAGTGAAAATCCAAGGTCATGCCTTGTGGGATGGACTATTCCAAGTGCTAGAACACATCAATGACAATACCTACAAGATTGAGTTACTTGGAGAGCACAATGTTAGTTCGGCTTTCAATGTTGCTGAATTGTCTCATTTTGATGTAGATGACGATCCTAGTTTGATGTCAAAACCTTTTGAAGAAGGAGGGGGTGATAAGGATGAGACTCTGCCTGAGACTGACAAAAAAGGACCATCACCACAACTAATGCTACGAGGATGCATAACGTGTTCGCTCAATTAGTGGTAGACAAACTTGCTAAGGCAACACAAGGGCAATAAGCGACATCAAGGGAAGCTTATGTGATGTGCCTAAAAGTTGAAGAGGTCAAGAGAAGCAGGAAGCTAGGAAAGTTAGACGCGTTCAGCCCTAGCAAAGTTTCGCTCGACCCAAGAAATTCCCTAGATAGGAGAAGGCCAATACGCTCAGTCGAAGCAGAGGACCGCTCAACATGAGCGAAACTTCTAGACTAATAAAGCATGCAGAAGGCTTGACTGCTCGGTCCGAACACTAAGGGACTCGACCAAGTGTGGGAGAACTCGATCAATCATAGTTGCTGCTCGACTGAACATACTTTATTTTTTAAGGAATTAGTGTTAAGACTTAAAGACGCTCAATCGAACATTTGTGCCGAGTTTAGTTAAGTTGTATTATTTTATTTAGTTTCTATTATTATTTGGTCGCTATAAATAGATTACTCATGGTTTTATGACCTAAATTTTATTAATCAAATTGTTTTTTCTTTCTAATCCTAGAGATTTAGCTAACGAATTCTTCAAAAATTCTGGATTTTCACTGACTTATCAACACTAGATTGCAAGTGTTATGGTGTCAATCACAACGACTAAAGATCTCTAGTCCGGTTGTAGTTAGGGTTTAAGAAGTATTTTCTTTGGAAATAAAATTTCTAGGTTCTACTATCGGATTGCTAATGGATTTCCATCCACCTAACAAAAGAATGTTGATCTAGGATCATATCAAGTGGTATCAGAGCTCATTCTATCTTAGTATATCCAATTTTATTTTTTTTTTCATTTGAATCATTATTAATTTAATTTAGTTAGTTTTTCTCATTTATAAAAAAGGAAAACAAAACAAGGAAAAAAGAACCAAAGAAGAAAATGAAAAAACACATAAGAAAACCCAAAAAGGAAAAAAATGGAAAAAGCACAAAAAAAGAAAAAGAAAAAAGCAAAAAAAAAAAGTAGAAATTTTGAATGGGCAAAATAGCAAGGATGTCCTCCTAGGGCATCCTTGCTTCACGTATACCCTCGAAAACCTAAGACTTAAAAATAAAAAAGGAGAAAAGATAAATGTACCCTTATTTTTTTGCACTTGAAAGCACACACGGTTTGGAAAAATTTTGAAACGAAACATATTTCAAACTTGCGAGCAAGGAGCGAGAGACGATTTCGAAGTTGAGAGTAAGGATCGAGTTCCAAGTGAGTAAGAAGGAAATTTAGAAGTTCAGATCAAGAAAATTTTGAAGTGAGAAAGAAAGAAAGAAATGGAAAGGATTAGTAATGAATAAGAGAGTACGAGTCAATCTTCATTGGCATCTATGAGTGGATTGATTTCTAAGGTTTTATATTGCAGATGAAATACATTAGGAATTAGGTTGTTGAAAGCAAAATTATGCGTTAATTTCAAATGGGTGTGAGTCTCAATGAGTCGCTTGAGTCGAAGCCGAAAAGGGTCATGAGTCTTAGTGAGTCGCTTGAGTCTCAGTGAGTCGTTTGAGTCTCAGTGAGTCGCTTAACTCGTAGAAGGTCAGGAGTCTCAATGAGTCGCTTGAGACTCATGATCTCTTCGACTCAAAAGACTCATCGGGTCTCAAGGATCGCTTAAGTCGCAAGGGTTTCTTGAGTCTTAGTGAGTTGCTTGAACCGAAGAGGGTCAAGAGTCTTAGTGAGTCGCTTGAGACTCATTAACCTCTTCGACTCAAGAGACTTATTGGGTCGCAAGGGTCGTTTGAGTCACAAGGATCACTTGAGTCCAAGGGTCATTTGGATCGCAAGGGTCGCTCTAGTCACAAAGTTCGCTTGAGTCGCAAGGTTCACTTAAGTCACAAGGGTAACTTAACTTGCAAGGGTCGGTTGAGTCACAAGGATCGCAAGGAGTTATGGTTTGTCGTAAATGGTGTTCCCACCCGGTATTCTATAGTGGAGCATGCACTAATTACCTGAATGAACTACGGACCATATCCTAGAGGATGGGAGTTCAAAAGGTATGAAACATTTAGGCTGAAAAAGTTCAGCTATGGAAAGGTGATCGTTGCACAATTGAGTGAAAAGCTTGCGAAGGCGAAGAATTCCACCGACCAAAAGAGGTTTACAACTTTGATGGTATTTTTTGGCAAGTTCTAGACAAGCCTTCATCACACAATTCTATCAGCCATGATCTTATTGACATAGTTGATGACTTGGAAATTTGTGAAGGCTTTACAAGGGGGCTTTACACATTTGAGAAGCTTGTGGATACTTGCCACAAGCATGTTAGCGGGGAATAACCGAAACCAAAATGGCATTGTGGTTGTTTCATGATCCCACTCATGGTAAGTTGTATACATTATTCAAATAACATGAATGTTTTCGTACTTTTTATGTTCTTATCATTTTGTTTTAATATTTCAGTTACTTCCATTTGAAACCATCCATAGTTTGGGTGAAAACGGATGGTACGTTGATGTTATGGATGCCGATCCATCATGACTAAGGATGTGCAAGAAGCGGGTAAAATCCAATTTTATCCCGAAGTATGTACACATGATCAAGCAAATCGGAGATTCTAAGGTAACAATTACACAAAGATCACAAGGGTCACAAGGGTTACAAAGATCACAAAGGTCATAATAGTTATTTTTTGTTTTTGCAGGATGTTCAAAGTATTCTTCGTGTTGAAGACGACGAGAAAGCTTTATTTATTTATCTGCCGCATTACGAGGGATGCAACGACCCATATGTTCAGATATGGATGGAACATCTACAAAGAGATCTAAATGGTATTTGTTGGGAGGCCACTCGTAAGCTCGAACTGCTGATGTGAAAAGCAGATTTTGATGAGAAACAAAAGTATAAGGAAAAGGGGAGTGAGAGGAAGAAGATCAAGGGTGAAAAACAAATAGAGGTTGTAGTTGTTCCAGCGATATTTGAAGCTGATGAAGATGAAGGATTCGTAGAGGCTAAAGCTGATGAAGAAGAAGAAGGTGATGTAGAAACTGAAGCTAAAGAAAAGGCTGAAACTGAAGGACAAGAAGCGGCAACCCCTCTAACACTATAGTAGAAATTAATAAAGGAAATAAATAATTCGGAGAAAAGAATCACCAATGTTGTGTGAGACCTTCTAAGGGATATCGGGTTCGATTTGCCTAATCCAAAATTAAAGGCAGAAAATCCCAAAGGTGGTGACAAAGCTATAGAGATTGAAGGCCAAAAGGCGGAAAAATCAAAGGATGACCAGAAAGATACAAGCACCGGACACGAATCTTATGGTATTCTGAGATATGATGATTTTGAATTCCTTTAACTTTCATATCCAGTGTCAAGAGAAGAGCCGATGATTGCTTCTGATGTTGGAATTGGTGTTCCTGGTGAGGTTCCTACAGAGGGTACTCCAGTGGTTCATGTCGAAGAGGTTGCCGATGATGTTGGTGCTGAGGAAACTCTAGAAGTTCCAGTCAAAGAAGTTGATGCAGATGTTCTTGTCGAAGTTCCACTAAGTAAGTAATATTTAGTCACAAAGGTCACTTGAGTCAAAAGGGTCACAAAGTTCACAAAGGTCGCATGGGTCACAATTGTCTCATGGGTCGCAAAGTTCACATGGGTCATAAAGGCCACACGGGTCACAAAGGTCGCATTGGTCGTATAGGTCGCAAGGGTCGCATGGGTTGCATCGGTTACAAAGGTCATCAATGTTATGAAGGATGAGTCTAATGAAGTGATTTTTATGCAGATGTTGGAGCTTCATTATATGTGTATGATGGTCCATTTATAACTAGATGAAAGTTAAAACCATCGATGTCAAGACATGAGCCATATGTTGGACCTCTATCGACTGAGCCACCGGCAAAAAGACCAAATATACTTGGAGAACAAAACCCACAAGATGGACAACCAACAAGGGAAGTGAGAGGAAGAGTGAGAGGGCGAGGGAGAGGACGAGAGAGAGGGCGAGAGAGAGGTGTAGATAAAGCTATTGCTATAGAAGAACCTATAGAAAAGGTGGTTCAAGAACCTGCAGAATAGGTGATTCAAGAACTTGCAGATGTTGAAGAACCCACACAAAAAACGTGGTTAAAGAACCTGCAGACTCTGCAGGGAGTCACAATTTTGTGTGGAAGTCCAAGGGATTGGCCTACGGCAAGATATTCCAAACGCTTTCGTTCATTGATGCCAGTAGTTCCCCACTGACTAGTCTATTCAAATTCATGATGTAACCTTGCTATGAGCGTTGGTGGAAATTTGAAATAGGTTGTCCCCGGGGGCCAATGTTTTGGGAGATCATACTAAAGGATGATGTACGGCTTGAAGATAATGTAAGTTTTTTAAACCCTTAGTCACGAAAGTCACAAAGGTCACAGATGTCATTTCGGGTCATATGTATTCATGTTTGTCAATTTTTTTTTCAGCAATTGGATGAGGTATTGTAAGAGCTTCATAATCGCATCTAGAAATATCCATTTCAATACGGATTAAAGAATTATTACGTTTGTCATCTTGCTTTCATGTAGTCACTCAAGATGTGAATGAACGAGAGCATGGAAGAATTGTCGGAAGTTCTTATGGATTATTTGGATGGTACATATGCATTGAGAGACATGTCTAAGATAGTGATAAATTATGATGGCTTGCTTTCGATTCTAAACATTTCATCACCTACAAATTGATATATGCCTTTTCATGGGGTAGCCATTAAAGTGGATTATAATAGTCGATGCATCACAATATGTGAGATGATGAGAGTTAGAGCGATAGATGGATGGAAGATGATGAGAGTTAGAGAGAGAGTGTGTGTGTGTGTCGTTATTTGGAAAGAAGGAAAGGTTGGAATTTGAAAAGACATGACTCTGGCATCAAAATGACAGAATGGCACAAAGTGTTGTAATGTACAACCTGTGACCAACTCTGACAACTGCAGGAATGGCGGTTACACATGATCCCTGAAAACGTTTAAAAAGTTCACAAATTACGTTGGACGTTTAAATTGTGATTTTGATTAGTTTAGATACTTTAAAAATGTCAAACAATAGTTAAAACGGATCTTTTCCCCATGTGTTACAAGAATTGTAGAACGAATAAATGTGTTTCGAAAGTGATGTAGTATTTTAAGAACTCATTGGATGAATTTGAGCAAATTTCAAAATAATACATTAAAAGTTTTATCAAATTTCGACATTATTAATATCATTGCCAATATTGATTCTTAATTAAACAAATACAATTCAAAAAATTTGAAAATGGCATTTCTAAGGAGACATGCATTGGTCGAGATGTCACATTAGTCATTTTTCATATAATTAAGAACAATAGATGCAAAATCGACGAATTTATGGATTTATAAGGATGAAAGGATGGAAACCATGCAAATTAGGACATTTTCAACGTTTAAATATGCATTGTACTAATTTATGCCAATTGAGGGTTGCATAAGGGTCATATTGGGTCGCATGAGTCGGATGGGTTCCATGATATTAGGTCGAAAGGTTAGAGTGTTCATTTTTTAAATAATGCGAACTCGACGAATTTATGGATTTATAAGGATGAAAGGATGGAACCCATGCAAAATAATAAATTTTCAACATTTAATTATGCATCGTACTAATTTATGTCAATTGAGGGTCGCACAAGGGTCATATTGGATCGCATGAGTCATATGGGTTCCCGTGATATTGGGTCGAAAGGTCACAAAGGTCATAGTAGTCTTTTTCACATAATTAGGAACAATAGATGTGAACAACATGGATTTATGGATTTATAAGGATGAAAGAACGGAAACGAATTTATGGATTTCATATAATTAGGAAAAATATATGCAAAATAAGACATTTTCAACATTTAAGTATGGATTCATCTATAATGATTGACAAAGATCACAAAGGTCATAAAGGTTACAAAAGGAAAAAAAGTCATAAAGGTCACAACGCAGAGACACCACGATGTCCTCATTTGACATTGTATAGACTCGTGTGTGACTCACATTGATGATGTTGACCTTGAGTATAGAAACAACATGATATCCTCCATCCACATTGTATAAATTTGTATGTGACTCCGTAAAGACCTAGTCCGACGTTTACCTAGACCTTGAGTAACACAGAGTTAGCATGATGCCCTACGTCCACCATATCACCTTTGTAATGAAGGTCACAAAAGTCACAAAGGTCACAAAGATTTTTCAGAAAATTGGGGGTTAGAGACGTAGACAAAGAGAGGAGAGAAATGGGATTCAATCTTAAATGGGTGAGATGGTGAGACTTAGAGAACTTAATGAACCTTTTAATAGAGAGATGGATGGACAGATGAAAGTGTGTCATAGACACACATATCCGAAAAAAGGCATAACCGGCATTCGAAAAGACATAAGTAAGACATCAAAATGACAAGTTACAAGGGTCACACGGATTATATTTTCACATGGGTCACATGGGTCGCAAGGGTCACATGGGTCCCATGGGTCGCAAGGGTCATATGGGTACCATGGATCACATGGGTCATATATATCGCAAGGGTCGCATCAGTTACAAGGGTCGCATGGGATGCAAGGGTCATATATGTCAAAAGGGTCGCATGGATTGCATGGGTCACAAAGGTCACATGGGTCGCATGGGTCGAAAAGTCACAAAGATCACATTTGACCTTAAACGAAAATGAGGAAACGTAGATGTGAACTTGATGAATTTATCGATTTATAACGTTGAAAGGACATAAACCAAGCTTTAGTCTAAATAATACAAATAATATAATATTACAAAGTAACAAACCTTTCTCTTTCTTGATGTAGGTGTTGTATGGGTTGTCACATTCCAAACATTGTCAGTGATGCTGGCATTTGAACCCGTTTGTGTCAATGAAGATGGTGTTTTTCTTCAAGCCTCACCGGGTCTTGAATACGATTTTCTTTAGGCTTCCTACTTTTCCTTTTCTCAGCCAACATAGGAGGTAGAACCGTAACTTCAGAAAATTGAGGAGGAATGTTCCGATCACTGCAATCAGGAACCAGATACACAATTTCTTGGTAAGCGAAACGTCATGTATCCCAGAGATAGTATGTTGAACATAGTTCTGGTTGACTTTTATTAACTTTATGTGCAGTCGGAATTGCGTGACTGCATGGATACTTATCCACATCAAACATTTTGCAGCTGCACATTCGTTTTTGAAGACTCATTAAAAATCTTCTACCATTCTCATTTCTCACCTCATACTCATCACTCAACCTATTCAGTTCAATAACCTCATACTTGAATGTCTGTCCAAACCGTTCATGTAAAGTTTTATCAACATACGGTGATAACTTTTGAGAATCATCACTAGTAGCTGCTTCCAACCTATACCTATTGAACCATTCAACTATCTTTCCCAATTAAATATCTAAAAGTGCTGATGCATTCTCAAAGTAAAATAAATAACCTAAACTACCCGCAAGTGCACGGCACGTGTGCAGCATTTTAGGTGTCGATCCCACAGAGACTACGCAACACAATCTAAACTCGAACTATGAATCAAACTTGCTAACGAACGAATATGGTCGAAGAATGAAATACTGAAAGTAAATAAATGAATTGGTTCTTAACGATAAGACAAACGTTCTAGGAATCCAGTTTCGCCACAAGACTACCGAAACCAACGATCAATCTATCTATCATGCAATCCCATTTTAAACTATCTAAGGCAGACGATCCTAATATGATATCTACCCTCTCTCGAGGCATAGACACGTGATCTAGAAAAGTTGCCCCCTACTTTCGTGGCTGACACCCTGAACTAAACCCATAAGAACTATGATTCATCCGTTTTATCCTCAACCGTTGCTACCCTACTTTCGTGGCCTAACCTCGGTTGTTCTAAACCTGATCTTCTAGGATTAGAATTATCCTTTCAGTCCTTCTCCTAATCCCTAACACATGCATCTACGTGACCTTTGTAAACACAAGTCAATTAAGCGCTCGGATAGAGAATAGATGAACGAAAACGGGAAGATGCATTCAATGATAAATATAAAGTGGTTCCGGGATAGCCATGGGCTAATCCCTTCTCCTAGAACAAACAAACTACTCGCTCATGCATCTGTAAACAAACATAAACGAAATAGAAAGTCTAAGGAACATGAAAACCAAACGAAACCGAAGTGTCGGGTTGATCTCCAATGCACCTCGTGTGCCTCCTCGCAAGAATCTCCTCCTCCTTCTCACCTAAATCACGAACTGAATAAAGTATGCTCCAATGTCGTCCTCTAGCCTCCTTTTATGTCTTTTAAGTCGGTTCACTTGTTGCCTTAATCCCCCCACAAATTTCCTTTTATTTTAAGTTAAATTAACTTAACTTAAGCTGCTGCCGAGGTGCGCGACCAGCTCGTGCGGTCAATGTACCCGCTCGGGTACGGCTAGGTCGGACGCGCAGGGTCGCGATCCGCATGGGGTGCCCGATCGGGCATGATGTGTGCCCGCTCGGGTATGAGGCACCCGCTCGTGCATTTCCTTGCCCGTCGTAGCCTTTGCCCGATCGGGTGTGAGTTGTGCCCGATCGGGTGGTGGCTCTTTATGCTAATTCTCGTCCCGTTTGTCCGTGTTGATCCTCGATGTTGGTACTTAGCCTCGTGCATGTCCTTTTAGCTCCGAAATGAACCGAATACGCGTAAAAACCTGTAAGAACATGAAAACACGAAAACGAGTAAAACGGTTACGGAATCATACGCAAAGCAACACATATATATCAAAAACATCTCTTAAATCGTGCAAGAAATACGTATGAAAACGAGATAATCAAAATCCCTCAGACTTGAATGTTTGCTTGTCCCTAAGCAAACGTATGCATGGAACACGTGGGGTGTAAAAATCCGAGAATTCCCCTTTCTCCTAGAAACACCGCCAAAGCGAAACTAACCGATCAACTAGCACGTCGAGAGCGAATTCGGTCTAATCAAGGTTTTAGTCTTAATCCTAGGTTCACCAAGACTACCCACGAGAAAGTAAATCAAAGGAAAACTAGACAAGTCACTGTAAGTCTCTCCACCAAACAAGACTTCAGACAATGCTAAACCTAGATCAACCGAGGATACTTGTTTCTTTCTTTTCGAGCTTCTTTTCTTTCTTTTTCTTTTCTTTTTCTTTTTCTCTTTCTTTTTTTTTTCTTTTTATGACTTTTTTTTCGTTTTCCTTTTTTTATTTTTTTTTCTTTGCATACACACTAGGCTTCTAGGACATCAGATTTGAAGGGATCCAGCCTCTACTTAGACCCAGACTACTGATGACGGTATACTCATGCATCTCGTTTAAGAGTGCAGCGGAGTAGGCGGCTTTTTGTGCCATGCCCTTAGGACGTAGAAAGATGATCACCAACCCACCACTTAGACCCGAGCCATCGAAAGATATCAAGGTCGATGCACTCATATCGATTTTTGATCATGCTTTTTAGGCATTATTTCTATCGATAGCGGAGTGTTAGTGTGCGCTTTTAATATGCAAAATAAGCTCGATTTTATATGATCCAATAACCCTCAATAGAACAGAAGTAAAGCATTGTCTACACGAAGTATGACCATCTGGGTAGATAAAATAAACGACCATCTGGATAGAGAGAATAAACGATAAACTAGCCTAGCAACCTCGTCTAAACCCCCCACAAGCAACACTAGGATTCCCAAAGAACTACGACCTATTGTTTTTCAGCCGACTAATAAGCTCTAACGCTTAGGGAAAACCTAGCTCAAACATGCAAAATCTCACGGAAAATGACAACTTCTTAAGTATCCTAGGTTCAGGGTTCATCTCAAAACGTGGCACCGGACAAGTGCCTGAGACAACTCTGACTCATGAAAACAAAAACAAACTAAAAACCACAAAAATAACCTAAAAACAACAAAGTCAAAAGGAAGATGAAAGAAAATGAAACGAAATAACCTGACAAACGTGAGCTGCTCCCCCAGACTTGAATTGAACGGCCTCCTCGACGTGAAGCTCTGATGGAGGGTAAGGGAAGTGAAGCACGTTTGTGGTTTTGATAAACGAAAACAGGTAACCGAGTCTTAATCAGAAAGATAAAAACAAACAGCTAGGTTGCCTCATAGAAATCGCTTATTTAACGTCTTTAAGCTTTGACGTCTCCATTCCTCATGCGTGCGCGACGGGTGGATCAGAAAGGGAAATGGAGTTTCCACTTTCAATCGGTTGAGCGGCTTGGTAGAGCTTTAGCCGCTGTCCATTAGCTTTGAATGTGCCACTCAACTTGCTGCCCGAGGTTGGATAAATGGTATATGCATCGAAAATTTTTATGACGTCTTTTTCCATTACCTCGTGCAAGTGCGGGTGCAGCCTCTTTTGAGTTTCGATGGAAGGTTCGTGGCTGTCTCCCGTATAAGTTCTGTGCGTACATACTGAAGAGCTGACTCTTCTACGTTTCTTGACGCGTGTGGATTGTTTTCTCATCTCATCTGCACTCAAGTTAGCATTCAAAACAGCATGATATATTTTATCGCACTCAATGTACTCATCCCGAAAAGAAGACGGAGGTGGGTCGGCGCTCAGATCCATGAATGATCCTCTGGCAGCGTTATCCAACATCGTTCGATGCTCATCTGAAATTCCGTTATAGAAAGTTTGGATAACGTACCACTGCTCAAGACCATGTGTGGACATAGTTGTAGAAGATCCTTGAATCTACCCCACGCCTCAAACAAAGTTTCTCCATCTCTGCATCTGAACGTTGTGATTACCCCCCTCATCTGAACCGTCTTGCTCAGAGGAAAGAAACATGATAGGAACAGTGTGCATAGCTGATCCCCATGTGGTGATAGATCCAGCGGGGAGCGATTGCAGCCAAGTTTTTGCTCTTCCCCCAATTGAGAAGGGGAAAAGACGCAACAAGATCGCATCCTCTGAGACTCCGTGTATTTGAACTTACCAGAAAGCTCGAGGAAGTCTCTGAGGTGCTGATGAGGATCCTCATGGTTTCCACCCATGAATTGCTTCTGATAAAGCATGTTGATCATCGCTGGCTTAATCTCGAATTGTTCTCTTGCAACAGAGACACTATGGTCTAATCTAAGACGTGTTGACAATAGTCCCCGGCAACGACGCCAAAAACTTGATGCGTTCTGAAAGTTAAATAAATAACCTAAACTACCCGCAAGTGCACGGCACGTGTGTAGTATTTTAGGTGTCGATTCCACAGAGACTACGCAACACAATCTAAACCCGAACTATGAATCAAACTTGCTAACGAATGAATATGGTCGAAGAATGAAATACTGTAAGTAAATAAATGAATTGGTTCTTAACGATAAGACAACCATTCTAGGAATCCAGTTTCACCACAAGACTACCGAAACCAACGATCAATCTATCTTTCATGCAATCTCAGTTTAAGCTATCTAAGGCAGACGATCCTAATATGATATCTACCCTCTCTCGAGGCATAGACACGTGATCTAGACAAGTTGCCCCCTACTTTTGTGGCTGACACCCTGAACTAAACCCATAAGAACTATGATTCATTCGTTTTACCCTCAACCGTTGCTACCCTACTTTTTTGGCCTAACCTCGGTTGTTCTAAACCTGATCTTCTTGAATTAGAATTCTCCTTTCGGTCCTTCTCCTAATCCCTAACACATGCCTCTACGTGGCCTTGTAAGCACAAGTCAATTAAGCGCTCAGATAGAGAATATATGAACGAAAACGGGAAAATGCATTCAAAGATAAATAGAAAGTGGTTTCGGGATAGCCATGGGCTAATCCCTTCTCCTAGAACAAACAAACTACTCGCTCATGTGTCTGTAAACAAACATAAACGAAATAGAAAGCCTAAGGAATATGAAAACCAAGCGAACCCAAAGTGTCGGGTTGATCTCCAATGCTCATCGTGTGCCTCGTCGCAAGAATCTCCTCCTCCTTCTCACCTAAATCACGAACTGAATGAAGTATGCTCCAATGTCGTCCTCTGGCCTCCTTTTATGTCCTTTAAGTCGGTTCACTTGTTTCCTTAATCCCCCCACAAATTTCCTTTTATTTTAAGTTAAATTAACTTAACTTAAGCTGCTGCCGAGGTGCGCGACCCGCTCGGGCGGTCAATGTACCCGCTCGGGTACGGCTAGGTCGGACGCGTAGGGTCGCGATCCGCATGGGGTGCCCGATCGGGCATGATGTGTGCCCGCTCGGGTATAAGGCATCCGCTCGTGTGTTTCCTTGCCCGAGTCGTGTGTGAATTGCGCACCAAAATTTGTCGTAGCCTTTTCCCGATAGGGTGTGAGTTGTGCCCGATCGGGTGGTTGCTCTTCATGCTAATTCTCATCCCGTTTGTCCCGTGATTATCCTCGATGTTGGTACTTAGCTTCGTGCATGTCCTTTTAGCTCCGAAATGAACCGAATACGCATAAAAACCTGTAAGAACATGAAAACACGAAAACGAGTAAAACGGATACGGAATCATACGCAAAGCAGCACATATATATCAAAAACATCTCTTAAATCGTGCAAAAAATACGTATGAAAATGAGATGATCAAGCGCTAGGATCGAAAACTTTTTTGACGTCTTTAACGTGGAATTTATTGAATCGGTCCTATTAGTGGTGAATAAGTTGTAACTGGCCTTAAAAAATGACAAGCATATTATTTTTTATATGTTCGATCGCGTAAAAGGAACTCAACCACTGTTATATGTGGAGATATAATTGACAAGTGTAAAGTGGGTAATGTAAATTAAGAGGGAAATTGAACCTTTAATTCCTACTTTTGAAAGCATTGTTAGAGGAGGTGAGAATGGAGGTGTTGTAGATTATAATGATTGTGTTATTATATGTTCAAATAACAAAAATCGAGTTGGATGTTATCCGACGGAAATAGTATTTAAGATCGATGTTGCTTTCCAATATTTTCCATTTTTTTAAATAGGTTGATCAGTTCGAGGTTTGATATAAGCATTTAAGATTGATGTTACTTTTATATGATGTTTTCCTCTTATGTGGTTTGATCGCACATGTATTTCTCTGAGATGCAAAAAATATTACAAAATGGTTTAACAAATATGAAAGCCCAACATACCAATTAACTGAAATTTTATAAATTAAATTTATAAACATAAAATAAAATGGGGTTCTAAAAGGGTAAAAGCAAAAATATACGTGTTATGCTATTAGGATATTAATCTTACCATTCTCTAAAAAAGAACATCTAAAATTCAACTCTACCTTTATTATATCGATAACCACATATTGCACTTATCCTTTAATCGACAATTCCCTCTCTCCTCTGGCGCAAAATATTTCTCTTCTCCCACATCAGATTCGCTATGGATAGCTTCAATTCAGCATCAGATTCACCGCAAATAGGTTGAAATCTTTTGTTATCAGCAAAGAAGCTTGGAATTAAATACGTTTCGCAGAAAAACCTAGTATATATAGTGAGTTTTGAGATTGGATTTAAGTTTATTTTTAATTTGAGTAGATTAATGTTGTTTATGGGGATATAATGGTGTTTTTTGTATTTCTTTTGTGAATTGGATAATCGAAGTGAGTATTGAGTATTATGTATAGATTCAATTCTCCTTTTGTCAAAATGAGTCTCATATTGATGTAGTCAAAACAAGTCACCGAGTGAAATGAAGTGAGTCAAATGATCACAATGAGTCACAGAGTCTCATCGAGTCACACGATCGCACTGTGTCATATAGTCATATTGAAAAATATGGCCGCATTGGGTCACAGAGTCGCATTGGATCACGAAGTCTCATCTACTCGCACGGTCGCACTGGATTACAAAGTCATTGAAACACATGGTCGCAGTGGGTCACAGAGTCGCATTGGGTCACAAAGTCTCATCGAGTCGGATGGTTGCACTTTTTCATAGAGTCATATTGAAATACATGGTCATAGTGGTTCACATAATTTACCCTCTTTTGTAAATCCATTAATATGTCGTGTTTGCATCTATTCTTTCTCATTATCTGCAAATCATGTGACCTTTGTGACCTTGTGACCCATGTGTGCCTCTTTAGAAATGTCATTATGAAATTTTTTGAAACGTAGATGTTTAGTTAGGAATCAATATAGACAATAATATTAATAATGTCGAAATTTGACGAAATATCAAATGTATTTTTTGCAATTTTCTCAAATTCATCAAACGAGTTCTTAAAACACTACTATTAAAACAACGAACGGTACAACGTGTGGTAAAACTTATGTACAACATGTGTCCATCTTTGTACACATGTTGTACACAACGTGTGGTACAACATATGTACAAAGTTGAGCACATGTTGTACACAACGTGTGGTTCAACGTTGTAATAAAACGAGTATGTGTGATGTTCAACGTTGTACCACAACGTGTATACAACTTTCGTGAATGTTGTATACATGTTATGTACAACATTATGTTTCAGAGATAGGGCAAGAGATAGTGCGGTAAAAGAAAGAAGGAAAGAGAGATGATGGAGATTTCTTTCGCCAGAGAAAAATCGCTTGAAAAAGAAAGGCGACAACGACGTGTTCAATGAGAAAAGGTCATTTGAAAGAGTAAAGGTTGTTTTTAAGAGCCCGTAGGCTAGCCTAAAGCCCATCGAGCCAACCCGAAAGTCACGCAGACTCCAAAAATACCCAGCCCGTAGGCCTGGTTCCGAATAAGCCTAAAAGTTTAAGGCCCTAAAAGTTAAAATAACATGTCATATCCAGATTAGTAATGCGTAGATACACATTTAAAAAATTTAATTTCAAATGCTCGAAGGTTTTTAGTAATAATATTATTCACTCTTTAATCATGAACCCAAAAATAATGTACTTATCTTTGTTTTCTCTATGTGTAATAGGAAACAGTATTATATATATTCACTAATCATATCATAAAGAAGGTTCTAATAAGTGGAAAGTCAGAAAGAAAACATGTAATAGGACCTAGCATCATCCTGTTTGGACGGACATTTGAACTCATCTAATAACTTTCATACATATGTTGAAGATCATGATTAACAAAGACATGAACGGAACTCATCGCATTAAGAGTTTATGTCCTTATTTCCTGTTGAAAAACACGGTATACAGGAAACATTGTTTTATGTATTTTTTTTTTCATACTTGTTATATTGATGTGGTTAGCAGGACATTAGAAAACAAAATTCTAGATTTAAACATTTAATTTAAAACAACAAGAAGAGATTGGATTATATCTTTTTACGATTGGTAATTTTAAATTGCATCAAGCATCAGGATTTCCTCAGATATTGGGGTATTATGTGAAGCAAATAGGAAAAGTAAAATAATGTTAGTAGATCCTTTCAAAACTAGAAAATGCATATTTAACATAAATAATAAATCATTTATGTTTTTCTCTCTTCTGTTGTTGCCATGTAAGCAGCAGATGAAAGAAAAAACCACCTTCTATCTCCGTTAATGTATGTTAATAGGCGGAATATCAGATATATCTTCGTAGGGCTAAAACGTTTCAAAAATACCCTTCCCTAAAATAATTATTTAATCGGAAAAAAAACTGGAGAAAAGACAAATTTACCCTTAATTTTCGAACGTGGGAAAAACCGCATTCTGGAAGAGTAAAAGCCAAACCCGCATTCTGGGAGAGTAAAAGCCAAGAAAGATGATAACACGTAATCCGTAGTAGTTTCTATATCATTCTTAGGTCTAGTTTTTAGTAGATTTATTAGATTTCACTCATTTATCGTGTTTATTCGAGGACTTCATCTACATTTCGTGTTTTATGTAGGAAACGAAGATATGAGGAGAAACACGAGAGATTATGGCAATTTAACCCGGAAACGTAGTTGAGTGACAAGGTTCAACTTGTGCAAGGCCATGGATTGAAGCGAACACTCAAACACCGAGCGAAAGGAGCGGAAACAACACCTCAAGTCATGCTCGCTCGGGTGGCTGTGCAGTGCCCGCTCGGGCTAATTCATGCCCAGAAATCGCCGAGGTTTGTGCCCGCTCGGGCTGAAGACTTACACGATCGGGCTAGGGTGCCCGCTCGGGCTGAATGTGTGCAAAATGGTCGGGCACAAGGCCTGCACGAGCGGGTACAAGCTGTGCCCGCTCGGGTCCTTGGATCTCAACAAACTTTCCTAAGATCTAGAACGGCCAAATCAAGGGAAATCAGGTCTATTTAAAGGGGAATCGAACCAAATTGAAGGGGGGACGATTCAGGGGCATTAGAGACAGATTTGGAGAGAAGAAGAAGGACGGGACAAAGGATCCGAAGCATGGAGGATCTATTGAAGACGTCGGTATATGAATAGGGAGGAATCTCTTTCTCTATCTATGTCTAATTTAGTATTCTTTTGTGTTTTGTTTTCTGAGTTCATGTCCAAGTAGATCTATTTCCATGGGTTAGAGAGTATTGCCAAGATGTAATGGAGTTTTGCACTTAATGAATGGTGGATCTTAATGCTTTCATACTTGTACGCCACTCGATATGAATGAATTCGGTATTTGATCACGTTTTCAGATTTCATGGTTGATCTTAATGCTTTCATTACTTGTACCCCACTCGAATGAATGATGTTAGAAGTCTAATAAACCAACGCCAGGGCATTAGACTTTGGAACTTAGCCATGATTTAGGGTTTAATCGGTTTAGAATCTACGCCAGGTCAATCGATTGAATCTAGGGATTAGCATAGCGGTCGTAATGCGTCTATGTATGTAAGATGCGCAATAGATATATTGGTATATGCATGCTAGATAGTGGACAAGTCTACGCCAGTCAGTTCCTATAGGAGAGATTGAATTCCCTGAACTCATGACAATACCTAAAACCATTTATCCTTTTAGAACTTCGTTACATCATTATGCAAACTCTCGATACCCATGGTGCTTAG
>CM071863.1:56263751-56273895 GCA_036759665.1 Gynandropsis gynandra
CGAAAAGAGCAAGAACAGTGCAAGGTAGAGGTAGTGGGCGAGGGCGAGGGCGAGGGAAAGATGTTGGTGTAGTCCAAGAACCCGAAAAGAAGGTGGTTCAAGAACCTGATAACAAGGTGGATGAAGAACCTTCGTTCTGGTGGACGCCCGTGGGATTAGAAAAGGGCTCGATAACCCGAGTATCTTCGTTCATTGAAGCCAATGGTGAAAAATTGACTGCTCTTTATACGTTCCTGAAGAACCCTGGAGATAATAGTTGGTGGAAATCTGAACTAGATGTTGGCCGGGGGCCAGAGTTTTGGAAGGTTTTATTAACACCCAACGTATGGTTGGAAGATGAGGTAAGTTATTTTAAACCCGAAGTCATAGAGGTCATTTTGTGCCATATGTATTCATGTGTGTTAAATTTTTTTTTATTTTTTGCAGCAATGGGAGGAGGCGTTGTTGATGTTGTATTGCCGCATGGAGACATTCCCCGGGTTATTTAAGAAACTTTACGTTTTTCCTATTTTTGCCATGGAGATGCTCAAGCATTGGGCGTACGGGGATTCGGAACCTGTGCAGGATCTTGTTAGTGATTGTTTGAAGGGAAAGTTTCCATATAGAAGTGCGGAACCGATTAGTTCTTTCAAAGGCTTTGTCGCGGTTCTAAACGTTCCATCGCAAGCCAATTTTAATATGGGATGTCATTGGGTAGCCATGAAAGCGGATTTCAAAACCCAATGCATCAAGGTATACGACTGTCAGACGAGGCTTAAGGAAAAGAATATCGATCCGGTGATTGAGAAACTAAGAATAGCTATCCCCAAGCTGTTCATTCTCGGAGGGTTTCCTTCTTTGGCAGGTGGGCAAAGTAAATGGAAATATGATTATCATGGAAAGGTACAGAACAAGACCGGGCATGACTCTGGTGTATACTCATACAAATACTTAGAAGCCGCGGTAACGAAAAAGTGTCCATCTGCGTCCCTTGTCCATCTGCGACCCTTGGACCCCTACGACCCTTGTCCCTATGCGACCCTTGGACCTTTTTACAAATACAATTATTTACAAATAATATGAATAATTTATTATACTTACTATTGAATCGGGGGAACTTCAATACTATCATTTACAAATCATATGAAAAATTTATTATTTATTATTTACAAATACAATTACTTATTTACAAATAATATGAATAATTTATTATACTTACTATTGAATCGGGGTCAATACTATCATTTACAAATCATATGAAAAATTTATTATTTATTATTTACAAATACAATTACTTATTTACAAATAATATGAATAATTTATTATACTTACTATTGAATCGGGGGAACTTCAATACTATCATTTACAAATCATATGAAAAATTTATTATTTATTATTTACAAATACAATTACTTATTTACAAATAATATGAATAATTATTATTTCGTGTCCATCTGCGACCCTTGTCCATCTGCGACCCTTGGAACCCTGCGACCCTTGTCCCTTTGCGACCCTTGGACCCCTGCGACCTTTGTCCCTCTGCGACCATTGGACCCCTGCGATCCTTGTCCCTCTGCGACCATTGGATCCCTGCGACCCTTGTCCCTCTGCGACCCTTGGACCCTTTTACAAATACAATTATTTACAATAATAATACTTACTATTGAATCATTGCCAAAGGATTCAATACAAATACAAACCACAACTGTTAACCATCCAAATACAAGACACAAATGAAAATCAACCAAACACAACTGAAAATCATCCAAACACAACCTAAAATCAAACACTGTCATTTTTGGGGAAAAACTGAAGCATGAGTGATGCTGAATTATCAAAGATTTCGACTACGAGGTAAGTAATCCCCAACACTTAAGTCTAGGTCGTTGGCGAAATCTTTCCACCCATCAGTGAATCTGGAGCCATCCAACTTGACATACCATCTTAACTATTAACCATCCAAATACAAGACACAAATGAAAATCATCCAAACACAACTGAAAATAATCCAAACACAACTGAAAATCATCCAAACACAATTGAAAAGCATCCAAATACAACTGAAAATCATCCAAACACAACTGAAAATCAAACACTATCATTTTTTGGGAAAACTGAAGCATGGGTAATGCTGAATTATCAAATATTTCGACAATCCTCGGTTAGTCGATGGTCGAGACAAAACTTTCTCCAACCCCTTCTGATGGAAGCGCCACTGAATTACCAAAGATTTCGACTACGAGGTTACAACCCTCGGTTAGTCGATGGTCGAGACAAAACTTTCTCCAACCCCTGCTGATGGAAGCGCCTGCGACCCTTGCGACCCTGGGACCCCTGCGACCCTTTACCTCTGCGACCCTTGGACCCCTACGACCCCTTTACCTCTGCGACCCTTTGAACCCTTTGCGACCCCTTTACCATGCGACCCTTGGACCCATGCGACCCTTTGAACCCTTTGCGACCCCTTTCCCATCCGACCCTTGCACCCCTGCGACCCTTTGACCCTTTGCGACCCATTTACCCTTGGACCCCTGCGACCCTTTCACCCTCCTTTGACCCCTCAATGAGACTCTGTGATCCAGTGCGACCGTACGACTCTGTGACCCACTCTGTCACCTTTGAAATTGGTGACCCACTCTGTCACCTTTGACATTGCAATAGACACAAGAGAAACACGAAAAACTCACTATACACACCTGGTTTTTCTGCGGAACGTGCTTAATTGCAAGCTTCTTTGTTGACAAACAAAGGTTTTAAACCTATTGGAAGCAAATTTGTTGCCGATGGCAAGTTACTTTCCCGAATCTGTTGTGGTGTGGGGGAACAATAATTTTCGCCCGGGGAATAAGAGGTGCTCTAGAGGAGAGAGAAAAATGTCGTCAAGGGTAACATGAGATTATCAATATTTTAAGGGTAGATTTGAAGTTAGAAACTTTTTTTTTCAGCCAAGGATATTTTTGAAGCACTAATCCTACAGGACATTTTTTATAATCCCCGTGTTAATATGAAATACTGAGAATCAAATTTACAAAAGTTCAGGAACAAAACCCTACATCTCTCTAAACGAACGAATCTTCTCCTGATACAATGAATTACATTTAATTTTAAATCAATTCTAATTCCTTGAATTTGCCCTTATATCCTTTCTACAATCTTTCCCTGACCTAGCTTAGAGCAAAGAAAATTTGAATTTGGAGCAAGCCAAAACGGGCGCGCTGATTTTTGGGTGGCTGGGACGAAATCGAGCGAGAACGATACAAATAGGGAAGATGTTAAATCGACATCCATTGGAAGAATAATGGAAAAAGAAGATGGTGATATCAATATCTTCCTTGCGTCTGCCATGGTCGTATGTTCCGACGAACCCTTCTATAATCGATGACCCCATGACCTCCTCTCTCCTTTTCACTCTCACGGGTCTATCATGCCTGGTGTCGATGCTCTGAGCTAGGCTTGACCCAAATGGATGAAACACATGACATTCTTCGGTACGACGACCGGCCAAGAGACGGCGGGGACCGGCAGACAAACCTGCTTGGCCAGCAAAACAGTGACCGACGGACAAATCTGCTCGGACGAAGCGGCAACCGGCTAAGAGGCAACGGCGACCAGCCGTGCAATGACCAGCAGAACCACCAGTAGCAGCTCGGTGACGGACGACCAGAGAGGAGACCATAGATCTAGTAGCGAGCGTGTCCAGGGAGGAACATCGGTAGATCTGGAAGGAGGCGAGCCCGACAGCGGTCAAAACGGGCACGGCAGATGCAGAGGAGGACCAGCAACCGACGGATGCGGAGGAGGAGAAGCAACCGGCAGCAATGTGCGTAGAGGAGGAGAGTCCGAAAGCGGCAGGCATGGAGGCCAGCTCGGCGGTGGGCAGAACGGCGGTGTGTAGAGCAAAAAAGGAGCTCATCGGCGATAGGAGTGGAGAGAGAGGGAGAAGAAAGAGAAGAAAGAAAGAGAGGTTGAAACTAGGGTTGCTATGGCTGCTGAAGGAAGGAGGCAGTTTTGAAGACTGCAAACCCACGGACCTACTGTTTGGGCTGCAGAAGAAAAAAACAGGTCAAATTTTCTAGGAGAACAGCAATATTAATTCAAATCAACAACAGAATCCCTGAAATTAAGTGTGAGTAATCTGCTTTACCTTAAATTAATATTAAAAATAGAACCTAAAGATATGGGTGTAATCAGACCATTTTACCTTTAGTATCTATATATATGTGTATTAATGAATGAATAAAATGCAAGTTTTCATCTAAGTTTTATTTAAATTTTGTTCTGAGTAATTCTATCATTTCAATTTTTTTCATCTAAGTTTTATCTCCCTTGCGTCTATCATGGTCGTCTGTATACATGTCATTGGATTGGGTTTAATGGGTTAACTCAATCCAACCCATTTAAAATATAAATGGGTTCTTGATAAATAGGCATAAATTTATATGGGTTTAATGGGTTTAAAACACATTTACATTCATTTTAATGGGTTTTACCCATTTAGTCCATTAAGCTCGTTTATCCTTCACTTCAAATTTACCGTCATTCCGAATATCCGATTTTGACCTCTATTTTACTCGGTTTGTCTAAATTTTAACCCAATTTCACCCAATTTCATCGAATTTCAAATCGTCACTCAACTTAACTCGATTTCACCCAATTATAACTCGATTTCACTCAATTTCCCCCGATTTCACCTAATTACTCGATTTCAACTACTTTTAACCATATTTCACCCAATTTTAACTCGATTTCACCCAATTTTTACCCGATTTCACCTAATTTTAACTCAATTTCACCGAATCTCAACCCAAATTTAAATTGTTTCCACCCAATTTTAGCTCGATTTCACCGATTTTTAACCCGATTTCACCCAAATTTAACTCCATTTCATCCAATTTCACCGGCTTTCAAATTTATTTCACCCAATTTTAACCCAATTTCTACTCGATTTCTTCACATTTCACTGAATTTCAACCTGGTTTCATCAAATTTTGACTCAATTTCACTCAATTTTAACTCGATTTCATCCAATTTCACCGGATTCCAAATTTAGCTCACCTAATTTTAACCCGATTTTAACTCGATTTCATTACATTTCACCGAATTTCAACCTGATTTCATCTAATTTTGACTCAATTTCACCTAATTTTAACTTGATTTCACCCAATTTCACCGGATTTCAAATTTATTTCATCTAATTTTAACCCGATTTTATCTCGATTTCATCACATTTTACCGAATTTCAACCTGATTTTATCCAATTTTGACTCAATTTCACCCAATTTTAACTCGATTTAATTAAATTTCACCGGATTTCAAATTTATTTCACCCAATTTTAACCCGATTTTAACTCGATTTCATTATATTTCGCCGAATTTCAACCTGATTTCATCCAATTTTGACTCAATTTCACCCAATTTCGTCCAATTTTAACTCGATTTCATCCAATTTTATTGAGTTGAAATTCAATGACATTGGGTAAAATTGAGCTAAAATTCGGTGACAATTAGTGAAATCGAGTTAAAATTTAGTGAAATCAGGTTAAATTGGGTGAAATCGAGTTAGAATTTGGTGAAATTAGGTTAAAATTAGATGAAATCGAGTCAAAATCAAAATGGGTGAAATCGAGTTAGAATTTGGTGAAATTAGGTTAAAATTAGATGAAATCGAGTCAAAATTGGATGAAATTGGGTTGGAATTCGGTGAAATCAAGTTAAAATTCGGAAAAATTGGGTGAAATCGAGTTACAAATGGACGAAATCAGGTTAAAATTTAGTGAAGTTATATGAAATCGAGTTAAAATGAGGTGAAATCGGTTTCATAAATTATTCGTTTAAATATTGATACATTAATTATAATATCTATTATATCTATTGATACATATTATAATATCTATTATATCTAAGTATATATCATAAATGTTAAATGATTCAAATATATTATACAATTTCACCATTATTAACCCATTATTAAATGGATCGGGTTGAACCCAACCCAATTAAGCTATCAAGCCCATTTAATTTTAATGGGTTGGGTATAACCCAACCCATTGACATCTCTAGTCCTCTGTTCCGACGAACCTTTCTCCAATCGATGACCCCAGGACCTCCTCTCTCTTTCTCACTCTCACGGGTCCGCCATGGCTGGTGCCGATGCTTTGAACTAAGCTTGACCCAAATGGATGAAACACATGACATTCTTCGGTGCGATGGCCGGCTAAGAGACAGCGGCGACCGGCAGACAAATCTGCTCGGCCAGCAAAACGGAGACCGACGGACAGATCTGTTCGGATGAAGCGGTAGCCGGCTAAGAGTCAAAGACGACCAACCGTGCAATGACCAGCAGTAGCTCGGCGACGACGACCAGAGAGGAGACCAGAGATCTAGCGGCGAGCGTGGCTAGCGAGGAACATCAGTAGATATGGTAGGAGGCGAGCCCGACAATGGTCAAAACGGGCACGACGGATGCAGAGGAGGACCAGTAACCGCCGGATGCAGAGGAAGACCAACAACCGACAGCGACATGCATAGAGGAGGAGAGCCCGATAGCTGTAGGCATGGAGGCTAGCTCGGCGGCGTGCAGAGAACAAAAGAGGAGCTCGGCGGCGGGCAGAACGACGTCCCACGTCTTGCGTCCTGGTCAAGCCAATTTATGACTTCTACGGTCTCCAATTCCTTGTTAACTGCTCCAGCTCAGGCATGTGATATCTAAAATTGTGCCTTGAATTTTTACTTGTATTTTCCTTGTTTTTCTCCATTTCTACTTGTATAAATATGTACCTTTGGTTCTAAAGAACTGTATAAGAGAATAATTATTTTTATTCTCTCTAATTCTCTCGATCTTTTGATCGCTCTTAATCTTTCTATCTTGCTTCCGCTGATTCATCTTTGTTTTACAAAATCTACATGGTATCAAAGTGATGATCGAGTCTCAGAAAATCTTTTGATCGGTTTTGTTTCTTTTTAAATCTATTCTCTTTCAAAAGTTTTTCTGTCAAACCTTTTTAATCTCTCTTTGTTTTTCTTTCCCTTTGTTTACTCGGATCTCTCATCATGGACTCGACCAAAAATATCTCAATCTGGTTCAATGGGAACAATTATTCCATTTGGACGAAGATTGCTAAGGCCAATCTTGGCATGCGGGGTCTTTGAGCTTTCATGACAGGATCGGATGTGAAACCGATAGATTCAAGTGCCGGATCAGAAAAATAGGAACAAATAAATTCATTACCTTGTTTGTTTTACAAAATTCCCTCGAATCTTATATACTTCGTACATATGGACACTTAGAGTCTCCTAAGGAGCTTTGGGACGAGCTGAAACAAGTTTTTGGCAATGAGTCCAATCTTATCCGTGCGTATGAAGTAAAGAAAGGCCTTAATAATCAAAGGCAAAAGAGAAAGCCTTTTAACCAGGCTTTGGGTGATTTTACTGAATTATGGTGAAAACTCGATACTTTAAGGCCTCATATTTCAAATCCTGTGGAAATAGCTCAAAGAGCAAACCAAGATCAAGTCTTTAGCCTTTTATTCTCTCTCAACGATAAATACAACGACCTTATTCATCACATACTTCGCCAAAATGAGTTTCCCTCGTTTAACAAAGTTTGAATGATGATTAAAAGGGAGGAAGGGGGAAACCATCGTTTTAAAGGAATGACTGAGGAAGTTTATATCTCCAAAAGCACCTATGGTTAAGCCACTACGATCAAGCCTTTCAAAAAGCAGTTCTCTTGTGAGTATTGCAAAAAGAAAGGTCATACAAAGGATCGTTGTTGGATTCTTCACCTTTATTTTAAGAACATAAGCTATGATGGTCAAGGTAAGGCTAATATGGCTTCTGAGTCTGAGTTTTTCTCCAAGGCAGACCTTGAGGGGTTTTTCTAAATGATTCGGGCAGGGAATCAAATAAATAAAGCTGATAAGGAATGAGGTAATGTTATCTCTGCTTTCTCTACTTTTCGAAACCATATTATAATAGATTCTGGAGCTACAAATCATATGATAAAAATTCATGACTTGCTTAAAGATATAAAATCTCATAGTGGCTCTATTTCTATTGCGAATGAGGAGTGTGCTCCAATTAATGGAATAAGGAAGCTTAAGCTTCTCGGTCATGATACAAGGGCTCTCCTCGTTCCAAAATTTTTTAATAATCTTATTTCTGTACAAAAGCTTACAAAAGACCTTAATTGCTATGTTTGTTTCGATTCTAACTCTTTTTGGATACATGATATTGAAAGCAAACAAGTAATCGGCAAAGGAAATCTCTTTAATGTTCTTTATGTTCTCGAGTCTTTGTATTGTGATCTAGAGTCCGTGTTTCTATCAAACTCAAATTTTAATAAAGTTTCTAAGTGGCATGCGAGATTTGGACACCCTTATAGTAAAGTTCTAATTATCATTTTTCTTGATCTTAAACATAAACATGAAACGTGTGAAGCTTGCATCTTAGGAAAGCACGTAAAACAAGTTTTTCCAAACTCTGTTTTATTTTTATAAAAACTGTTTTGAGCTAATCCATTTAGATATTTGGACAGCTCCATGTGATCAAAAGAAACATTTTATAACCTTCATCGATGAGAAATCAAAGTTTACATGGCTTTATACTCTCTCGTCTAAAAGTAGTGTTTATGATGTATTTGTGAAGTTTCATAAGCATATTTTAACTTAATATGATGTTAAAATAAAATGTCTAAGAACTGACAATGATGGAGAGTATACTAGTCTTCAGTTTTGCAGGTACCTTGAAGAATAAGGCATTACACACCAAACCTCATGTCCCTATACTCCGCAACAAAACGGAGTGGTCGAGAGGAAGAACATGCACCTAATGGAAGTCTCAAGAAGCATCATGTTCGATCGATATGTTCCTAAAAGGTTTTTATCCGATGCGGTCATGACCGCAAGTCACATCATTAATAGAATTCCAACAAAGATTCTAAAGGACAAATCACTTTATGAGGTATTAAACATGATCTTGAGTATTTTAGAACTTTCGGTTGTGGGTGTTTCGTTCTTGTTCCTGACTCACAACCAAACAAATTGGAACCAAGGAGCACTAAAGTCATGTTCATCGGATACTCAGTAAAATAAAAAAGGCTACAAGTGTTTCGATTCAAAATCTCAACATGTAATAGTGTCTCGAGATGTTATGTTTCTCGAAGACAAGAGCTTTCATCATAAAATCAGCTAGGAAGAGATTAAAGGAATCTGAGAACCAAATTATATAGGTTTGTTTCTTAAAAAGTTAGTAAATTCAATTTTGAAAACTAACAATGAAACAAATCCTCTGCCAAGTGTACTTGAACGTCATGAAGACCAAAATGATCAAGAAATATCATAAAATGAAGAACAAGAAAGCCATGATGAGATCATATCTTCTGAGCAAAATCATGAAGAGGAAACTAGGGCCTCAAATAATGAGAATGAAGATCAAAGCCATGACCATAACCAAAATGAGGATCATGACGTCGATGAAGTTGAAGGAAGGAATCTAAATGAGATAGTACCTTAGAGAAGCACTAGAATAAGGTGACCAATCTCGGAATGGATTCACAATCCTATTCAATGGTGTGACAACCAAACACCCTATTTCAATGGCGTGGCAATCGAACATCCTATTCAAAACTTTTTCTCTTTGGCATTTATCTCTACTGATCATACAGCTTTTCTTAGTAAAATTGATAGGAATATCGAGCCACAAACCTATAAACAAGCCGAAGGGAAGCCAGAATGGGAGGAAGCCATTGCTGAGGAGCTAGCAGTCTTAGAAAAGAATAAAATATGGGACCTTGTCCCTTTTCTTAATGATCAGCAGTCTTAGAAAAGAATAAAACATGGGACCTTGTCCCTTTTCCTAAAGAAAAGAAGCCCATTGGAAGCAAATGGGTATACAAAATCAAAGATAAGAGTATGGGGAAGATTAAACTGAGACTTTTGCTCCTGTTGCTAAATTTCATTATGTTCGCGTTATCTTTTCTATTTGTTATTAACCTTAATTGGAGTCTGTGGCAGATGGATGTTAAAAACGCTTTCTTTCAGGGGAAATAAAGGAATAGATCTATATGAAACCTCCCCCGGGCCTCCAAGTTGAAAAAATAATTATATGCAAAATAAAGGGAGCTCTCTATGGACTTAAACAGTCCCCACGAGCTTGGTACACGACG
>CM071863.1:56297910-56310379 GCA_036759665.1 Gynandropsis gynandra
CGCCCCACCCTCCCCCCCCCCCGCCCCCTGCCCCAATCGTAGCCAATCCCACGGCCACCCGCTCGCGACCAAACCCTCGGTCGTCCGGCTCACAAAACTGGTCTCGCCGCGGCCGTCAAAATTCACCAACACGCTCTGGCTATCAAGGCCGATGCCAAGCTTGTGGCGTTCATGGCCATAGCGCGCAACGCTGTCAGCGCTTCCGCCTTATCTCCTCGGGTTTTGGGCGGCGACCGACTGGTTAGGCGGCGGCCGAAAGAAAGGAAGAGTGGGGCGGGCGAAAGAATTAGGGGTGTCGTTAGACTTTCTTTGGCTCTGATACCATAAGGAATTTGAATTAACAAAATGAATTATTGACATTGTACAAAGGGTTAAGAGTACTTATAAAAGAAAATACAGAAACCCTTGTATGTGTAGTGAAATGACAGAAATATCCTTGACACATAATTCTAAATTAATTTTTTTTACAAAAATCCTCATAAACCTAAATGGAATAAATAAATTTACAATACTTAAATAATGATAACGAAAAAAATATCATCTATTGCAAGATTTGTGATGCATGAATATGATGATATTAAAGGCTTAGAAAAGATAGAAATAATGGAAATTACCTCTTCATTATTTGTTGCATGCAAGAGCGCATTGAGTTACCAATGGAGTGATTACTTACAATTTAATTATGTCTTTCACATTTACTGGTACTCAAATAAAGCACTAAATAGCAACTTGAGGTGGTTCATATATATGCCTTCAGACTAGATTGAAAAAATCACCATATAAGGTCGGTTTATTGTTATTAATAGAAGGTGATCCTCTAAAGCTTGCATAATTATACATATATGATATTGTGATGAGATAAATAATCATATAAATAATCTCAGTGGGAATGCTAGAGTTGAAGATTTTGGTGAGAACATTGTTTGCCAGATGATACAAATGGTTGATTGTCATAACCATTTAGCAAATATTTTTCAAAAGCCTCGTAATCAATATGAATTCGGTGAGTACTCAAAATTTTCTTTAAGATTGATTCAATAAAGAAAGGCACAATTTATGATTTTTCAACATACGACGAATTTTTGGGTTTTAGTTTAAGAGATCTTTTAACCAATTATAATAAAATGAGACGTTATGTTACAATTGAGGCAATCTGGGAAAATGTACAGAATAAGCGATTTGCATCAAAAATTCATGATTTAATATTTTTTGTTATTATCTTTAAAAATGTATTTATAAGGACATATCGTACAAATATTCACAAAAGAAGATTAATTTTTTTTTATAACGAGTGACTTTTACGCATATCAAATACAAACGAGATTGTCAGAATGGACGTCAATTATTAAAAGATTGTCTATTTCATTAATATGTTGTTGATGTATATACTTCCAAAAATCTAATAATGATAACTTGCTCTATATACAACTAGAAAAGGCTTTAGTCTTATATCTACAATAATGTTTTGATACAGTAGAAAAAAGGGGACGAAAATACCAAATGGAAAAGAGAATTATAATGCCTCTTTCATTTACCGGTATGTTCATATTTTTATACAATGATAACAAATCATAAATAAAGAGAAATCATTAGTCATCTTGAAATGTACGATTGTTTAAGTGCAAATGGTAGATTAGATATTGAATGTCGCATCTTCAAAATGAAGTTGGATGCATTTTTTAACGGATCTAAACGATGTCGTCTTCTTCCGAAACCTATTGCAAATAAAACCAAATATTAATTATTACATTTAACTGTTCTTAGATTAAAATTTTTCATTATTACAATATCCTTATTCTCAATTTTAATGATAATGTTAATATTGCATTGATATACATGATTGAATCCCACAAAAGAGGATTACCATATTCACATATCCTAATATGGTTGCAACACATTCACAAAAATCCTTGAAAAAAGTAATTAATAATTTCATCTATATTGCCAAATAAATAAATTGACTTAAAAGAATTTCAGCTGGTAGAATAACACATGATGCATGGTTCATATGAACTCGATTGACCATGCTCATCGTTTATGAAAAACAGTTTATGACCTAAGAAATATTCATGGTCATACATTGATTACAAAACAATTAATGAGCCAAGGTATGCGTTGTACTCAAGAAAATACAATTCAAAGTTTACAATGAAAATAGATGTGAAACATGAAAATCGGTTAGTCTCCCACATAATTTAAAAAATCCTTAAAAGTTATAAGGCTCATATTAGCATAGATTGGTAAAGCAAATCAATTACTATTAAATATTTATTCAAATATATTAAGTAAGGAGTGGAATAAGAAATAATAATTGTTAAGGTAGTTAAAAGCTCGACGAAGCACCAATTATGGTAGTTTATGAGATAAGTAATTAACTGGAATATCAATATCTATCTGCATGTGATGTTGTTTGGAGAATATTAGCATTACACATACATTATCAAAAACTATCTATAATGAGGTTATCATTACATCTTCAAAACAAGCATATTGTGACCTTTGAAGACTAACATGATCTTGAAAGGGTTCTCAACAGACCATGTGCATATAAGGAATCACGAGAATTAATATATTTTGAATTCCCAACAAGGTTTATATGGAGAACCACCGACAAAATTTGGTGTATCAAAAAACAACGATTAACTATTGGTAGACTCATTAACATACATCTAGCATGAAAATATTTGTACTATTTCAGGAGGTTTTCTAATTTTATAAAAGGGACTAAAAGCTACGATGATATCAAGATAGTTGACAATGTTTGGTATAGTAATTTCAAAGAGGTATGCATTGCTAGAGGCCTTCTTGATTGAGACAATGAGTGGAGATAATCTATGAATAAAGCTGGTAATTGGGTAATGTCATCTCAATTATAACTTTTATTCGTTATATTTTGAAGTCAGCAATATTAGAAATTACTTATGGATGACATATTAAGGAGAAATCAAATGGAATTCAGAGTTACAGATCTACAGTTGTCAGATGTAGAAATTCAGTAATACACACTCATTGACATCAAAGAGTTGCTCGGTGAAAATGATAAGTAGTTGCCCAACTATGTTAGCATGCATCAATTGGAAAAAATAATTATAAAACAACTCACTAATACATTGTTAAGGCAAGAATTGGAGTTCAATATTAATGATGAATGAAGAAAGCATGAAGATTTATTTGAGCATATAAACGAAGATCAGACAGAAGTTGATGACACTATTATAAACTCAATAGATAATCGCTTTGGTAAATTCTTTTTTTTTTTGTATGGTCCAGGTGAAATGGGTAACACCTACATATATATGACATTTATTTCAAATTTGACATCTAAACAAAAGGTGGTTATTCTAGTTTCTCACCAGGTACTGATAGAGGTCCAATTGATTATATATGTGATGAAACACCAATGATACACCAATCTTCATTTGAAGTATTAGATTGGACATTGAATGATATTATGTCTACAAAATATGATTGAGCATTTGAAAAATCATTTGTCGAAAAAACAGTTTTTCTAGGAGGTGATTTCCGATAAATTTTTTCAGTGATGCTAGGGACCGAACAAAAATTATTTTTGCAACAATAAATTGTCATATCTATGGCTACATCTATAATTTTATACATAATATGAGGTTGAGATGGAACAAGTAATAGTTCGCTTAATGGCTATTATACGTTAAAAAATGATAGAGCACCTATATGGAATAAGATGTTGAATGATTGCATTCAGGGAGATAAAATAAAAAAAGTTATTGTTTAGAATCCAATATGATCTATTGCAAATGATTACAGGTTCATCTTATTTATGCTTCTTCAAATATTCATGAATCATGAATATCTTAAACAAAGACCGATCCTAACTCCAAGAAATGAAGATGTGGACGAAGCAAATGAATTCTTCTCAGCAAAACTTCTTGGAACTATGATATAGTACTTTAGCTAAGACATAATTATAATTGAAAAGATGCTTCCATTGATTAGTCATTACACTATAAAAAAATAGATCATTTGCAGTGGACATATCCATTAGAAATGGCTATATTTCCATTGGAAATGACCTTTTCTAATGGATTTGGAGTCATTGGGAATCGATCATTGAAAATCTGCATCGTTTCGATTTGCAACGATAGTGCAACAGATAGAATACGTTGAAAATAGTCAACATAGTGTAATGGATATATCCGTTGACATGGGGCAATGGATTCCTATTTCAAAAATACTACGGATGCCCGTTGACAATTGTTAACGTATGTCCGTTGACCAACCCGTTGGAAAACAAAAATAGAAAGAATTTCAAAACTTTCAACGGATGTCCGTTGAAATAAAATGACGGGATTCATCAATGGATATCCGTTGGAAACAAAAAATGGTAGGAATTTTAAATAATCTAATGGATTTTAGTTGGAAAAAATGAAACTATTCACGGTCGTGCATTGATGACAAAAAATTTAAAAAAATTAACATAAATAAAATTTAAACAAATTAAATATCTAATTTACTACATATCGTCTAAACCGGTATCGTCGTCTTTATACCCATGCTTGCCCACACCTCGTGAAGGGGTTGCATCAGAGTCGATGATCAGTTCTTGTCTCAGCGTTGTTGCCCACGTCGGTGGTGGTGGTGGCTGAAACACTAGATTGCTCAGCAAATCGATGACACTCTCAATGTAACGCATATGCGCCTGCGTATCTCAATGTTCAGATTGTGTTAATTGAAGAGAATCTTGTGTTGTTCGAAGTGTAGTTTCGAGCTGCTCGATGTGTCGTTCTTGCGTGTAAATTTCTTGGACCACAGGGATATCTTCGTGGCGTCCTCAACGATATTATTTTGTAGAAAACATGGATCGTATAGATGCCCTTTATACGGTCTAAAAGACTGTACTACAAAACACATCAAAGTTAGTATATCGTTAGAAAATATTTTATGCAATTAAAGAATTATAATAGCAATAATCTTATTATACCTCTAAATAAATTTTGTCCTTTTGTAAAGGACTAAGATCGTCGGGAGTTGAATCGATGACTTGTGATTACTATGTGATCTTCTCTATCACAGCTTTCACGGTTCATTCCGTCCAAGGGTTGACTGGCTCAACTTTGTTGATCTCTCCCCGACGATGGATTTCTTCTTGGCGTGGGCTCGACATTCTTGCTTTTGCTTCGTCCACTGTCATTCGCACGGGTGCTCTCTACAACCAGCTTAAGAAGAGTCGGTTTTATTCCCATCTTATGCATCCGTAACATTATACTAATATGATCAATTAGCAATTTTATATAACAATAAATTTAAATTAATAATTTAAATAACTTTTACCAATTCTTTTTTTCTTTTTGGAAATGACATTGATCTTGAGGTATGGCGATGCAGACACTCCTGAGGAACTTTATCGTCGTATCGACATTTTTTGGCCTTCTCGTCGAGCTCTCACTGTTTTTTAATGTTTATAGATTACTTTTGAGAGAAAATGATATTTTTTGTTTTGAGATTGTGTTGAAAAGGAATTGTTTAACGGTTAAGATATAGATTTTTCCAACGGGCATTCGTTGGAATGTCCAACGGATACCCGTTGAAAATAACATCACCTCAACGGATATAATTAAGTGACATAATTATTGGTGATCGGTTTGCAAAGGATCTTCGTTTTTCGTCTGTGCTTATAACTTCGCGCGGCTTGATCTTAACTATGCCCCACCACTCATCTCTTCATGTTTCAATGTTGTTAGATATTGCACATAATATACTTGATCTGTATGATCCATTGTGATCAATGGATCATACTTTCCATATTGTCGTATCGGGTTGATGTCAATTCCTTCCCATCGATTTTTTTCGTGTACATATCCTACGGTTGAGTCGAACCATTGAAATTTAAAAAGCATTATCTTTAATCCAATGAGACAAAGATATTCCACCTGTAGAATTTGGTACAAAATATCATAAATTACCACCCTCTATTTCACTATTAACACAAACACGATGTAATTTTACGTGCTTCTATGTTTTTCGTGTTAATAAATGTGGAATATGTATCCCCGAGTAAACAAAACTGACCAACACAAAACATTTCTTGCAGGACCATTAGCTAAATCTTTTAACCAGGTAGGATGTCTCTCATCGGAATCTTTGACCTATATAAGATAAAAACAAATGACTACTTATAACATAACATTTTGTTCATATATATATATATATATATATGAATATACGTGTATTTACATAATCTCTCAACCATGAGTCGTAATATTGAACTATGATTTTTGTGAGTTCCTCTGCATTTAGATGAGGATATGTACTCATTACTTATTCATCAAATTTCATGTAATGAAAGTACATTAACACACATATATATAAATATATATATATATATATTTGTAAATAAAAAGATCGATTTTCATTAATTTATACGTTTTGAAGGGTAATAATAGCTCTTGAAAATTTAGTAATATATATGTGTGGATGTGATTAACTCCTCTGGTGTTAGTCAATATTCTTTGGATTTCCCTCATGTACGTACAATCGGTGTAAAGATCTCAGGATTTGTGCCAAATTAAGGATTATATTGATATAGATCGTTTATGTGATCTTCAAATGAGCTTCTTTCTTTCGTCAGAATATGCGAATCAAAATAAAATGTGCTGAAATATATGATTTCTTCTAACAAGTACTATTTAACAATAGATCTTTCAACCGCTACTTTTTTTTTGCTTTTTCATTATATGAAAGAAAAACCTTTCGAAAGGATACATCCATCTGAATTGAACTAGCCCACCGAGTATTGCCTCATCTGGTAAATGTATTGTCAAATGTTCCATGACATCGAAGAAGGAAGGTAGAAAATTTTTTCCAATGAGCATAATACTTCAGAGATATTGTTTCTCAATAATTCCAACTCATCCATTTTTAAATTTTTTGAACATATATCTATGAAAAATATGCTAATTCCACATAGCACATCGTGAACGTTTCGTGGTAAGAGTTCAACAAATGCAATTGGAATGATTCGATGCATGAAAATGTGACAATCGTGACTTTTCAATCCAATCAGCATCGAACTCATAATATCCACACACCGAGTAATGTTCGATGCATATCCATATGGAAATTTAACATCTTCTTTTAACCACCTTAATAATACAGTTTTCGCTAGCCCAGACAATCTGAATATTGGGATAGATGTCATTCCATCTCGTAACACCAACTCAGGTCTTCGACATATTATCTTCAAATCTTTTCTTGATTTTGTATTATCATTCGTTTTCCCCGTCACATTCAAAAAAATGTTTATGATGTTATCGAAAACGTTTTTTTTTTATATGCATAAAATCCAAATTATGACATAATATCAGTGATTTTCAATACGGTAGTTCGCAAAAAATATTGCGTTTATACCAGTTATGTCATTCACCTTGGCCTTTTGGTTTCGATGCCCACGATCTTCATCGCATTCTACCAATATTTGTAAATCTCTCATCGTGTTTAATCGTTCGTAAAGGATTTGTATTCCTGTTTGCATGCATGATATCTCTTCTTTTTGTATCACGTTCTTTCGAAAATATTTTTTATCTTTTCTTGTATGTCCACGGGGAAGAAATCTTCTATGATAAAACATGGTTTTTTTCTATGGACTAGTCGAAAGGAATTTATATCCTCCATACAATATGGACATGATAATCTCTCATGCGTGCTTCATCCAGATAACATTCTATAGGTAGGGAAGTCACTAATTGTCCACAACAAGAACGCTTTCAATGTGAAAATTTCCTTCTTCCTCACTTCATAAGCAATAATTCCATTTTTTCCATAAGTCTCTTAAATGATGAATTAAGGGCTCCAAAAAAAGACATCAGAACTTTTCCGCGGATGTTCTGGTCCTGGAATCAGCAACGTCAGAAACATGACTTCTCTTTTCAGACATATATCGGGAGACAAATTATACGGAGAAAAAATCACCAACCACAGAGAATATTAACTTCCAGATTGTCCATATGGACTAAATCAATCGGTGCATAGGCAAAGATAAATATTTCTCATTTTATGCGAAAACTTAGGAAATATTTCATTGAAATCTTTCCAAGCCTTACCATTCGATACATGTTGCATTATCCCTTCACCCGCCGAGTGTTCTGCGTGCCATCTCATTGCCGCAATGGCTTTTTTCAATTCATATAACCTTCTTAACCTGTTTGCTACAGGCATATAGAACATCGTTTTGTATGGTACATATTTACGTATAGATGGTTTCTTTGGACGAAATCATACATTTTTACTGAATGTGACACAGGATCTATAGTTTTTTGAATGTCATAAATTTTCAATCTAGTAAATTTCTAACTGAATGATATATTAAAATACTAGATGAATCAATGATTTCCTTTACCAGAATTTTTCTAATGAATTCTGGCTCAATTGATAAAAAAAATAGGGCTAAAATACTTTGATTTCTTAGATTTTCACAAATATGATCTAGTAGGTTACAACCTATTATATATGCTAATTTTGAAATCTATTATTTGTCTCTAGTAAACCAAAGTTCTCTAACTTTTTTTTTCTAAATTACTCTCTAACTTATTATTATTAGTTATTATTAGAATTAAATTAATTTAATTCAAAAATTAGAAATTATACACTTTCGAATTAAATTATTAGTATTAGAAAATAAAGTAAAAGCCCCTTATCGGATTTGAACCGATGACTTACGCCTTACCATGGCGTTACTCTACCACTGAGTTAAAAGGGCCTAGTTGGTTTAATTCTTCAATGAGTCACTAGGTAAATACGGAAAATTCTGGGAAAACGTCAACCACTGCTGGCTTATTTGTAAAAAAAAGTACATTATAAAGAATTAATAAATCAGTTGGATATTCGGGAATCAAAAAATTGTTAAGTCAAAAATTGTTTTCTCCGTAATGCCCATGAACCGTTGCTCCTGGAGTAGCCAAATAGGGCTTAGCGGATCTTATTACTATAGAATCAACTTGAACAATGAAAACTTGACCCGATTTTAGGTGTGGTCCTTTTTTTGCTATACATACATTTCCCCTATCAGAAAAATTCCCAATTCCCCTTTTCTTACATAAATTGGGAGAATTTGCACCTACTATAAATTTTTGGGGATATGCCAAAAATATAATAAATATCCTCGTTAATTAAATGAATTAAAAAATAAATATAGATTTGTTTTAGTGAGAGGTAAACCTTATGATAAAAAAGAAAATGAAGAAATCTTATAAATAAGTATATGGTTTAGGACAACATCTATCTATGTCTGCCTACAAAGCACGAAGAGTAATTGATCAAATCGTGGACGTTCCTACGAAGAAGCTCCTATTTTATTCAGTTCCTTCCTAGAGAAAGAAGCTCGTATTTTATTATGTTCCTTCTCTATGAAATCCACCTACGAAGAAGCTCATATTTTATTCCGTTCCTTCTCTATGAAACCTACCTTGTAAAGATGTTTTCAAAAATATCTTGACTTTGATACTCCATATTTTTTTCATCTTTTACAGGGACATAACATTGTCCTGCATTCTTGACATAAAGGTTGCATCGACGCAAAACTCATGAACTGCTCTAATCTGTGTAAGAATTCTTGAGTAACTTCCTCGATTACGGGATATTTGTTTCTATGCATCTACTCTCTCGATATATATATATCTCTATTTGAAGAAGATAAAATTGTTTGAAAATATATTTTGTGTTGATAGCTTGATGATAAAAGGTTTGAGTTTGATCAATAAGTAGTGAATTTTCCAACAGCCACCCGTTGTTAATACCAACGGATGACCGTTGATAATACCAAAGGATGTCCATTGAAACACAATGTTGAATTATTCCAATAGAAACCTCGAAATTCTAAACATTCCAATAGGCATCCGTTGAAATAAAAAACGGTTTTCAACGGTGTTGCAACGGAACTGTGCAACGGATTTTTTCCATTGATACGCCGTTGATAATTTCCATGGATTGCAACAGAATTAGGGTCATTGTTAATATTCTGAAATCTGTTACAATGTGTTGGGAACGTTATCAATGGATGGATCTGTTGATCCGTCCGTTGATATTTGACTATTTTTTGTAGTGTTATTTTTTCTTGTGGAATACCTTAACTCTCTGGAGTTTCTATGTTTACCAAAACATCGGTTTTGTTCGAAATTCGGTGCACCAATGTTTTTGTTATGAAATCTAAATAAAAAAGAATGTTTATGTATTGGAACATAATTTGTAGTAACTCAATTAACAAAAAAAAAGTCTTGACGATAGAAGTTATTATGGGGACACATATCAGAACCAAGATTCTTATTTCCAAGATACTTTTATCACTCAGCGAGTCTAAATTACCATTCAGATTGTGGAGGAGACAATTTTTGGTTAGACTCTATTATGTATTACCGATAAATAAAACCAATGGCATAGTTTGAAACATATGTGATTATATTTACTAAGGTCGGTATTTAGTCATGATAAATTGTATGTTGTCTTATGAAGAATGACTTTTGAACATGGTTTAAAAGTCTTAGACCTAAATAAATGTTCAATGATAGAAAAATTGTAACAAATATTTTCTACCGAAAAATATTTCAATGTATTACCTTATGTGTTAAATTAGTATTTATAATATAATATTTTATTACATTTTTAGTCATGCTCATTTTAGTATATATATCAATAATAAATTGTTTTATAATAATAATAGTATCCATTTTTTGTTAAACTAAATAATTTTTCCGATGAAATGAAACAAATACGATTGCTTAAACAGATGCAACATAAATTTTATCCATGTCTATTAGAGGAAATGCTTAAATATTTATTCACATACTCTAAAATTGTTCTCGACCCCCGGATGGTCATAATAACTTGGAAAAGTAAATAAACCTTTTTTCTCTTCACTATTTGGTATTATGGTTTTCTTAATTTTCCAATATATTTGTTTTATTTTATTGAATCATATTGGTGCCATATGCAATATAATTTATAAAAAAAATTATAATGAGTTATGTAGATATGCTAGAACCCACACCAACTCATCTCATCGTTACACTTTGATTATATATAAAAGCTGTCAAACAATAGGTTTTATGTCGTAAGATATAAGAACGGGATCCATACAAGACAACTAGTTGATTGGCATTGGATTTTTAATATGTTATTTATCATACATTTTTTAAAAATTTATTCATTCTGGTATATTTGTTATCTTATAAAAAACAACAATTGAATGAAAATTTTGGCTTATATATACCATAAAATATAATCAAATAATAAAAGAATGAAATGTCTTTAAAAATTTATCGGTAGTGCCCAATATGAAAAAAATTCAGGGTAACCGATAACAATATTTACATTTATCTTAAAAAAATATTATTGTTGAAAGGATTGTTAATGAACCAAGCATATCCTAAAAAATATTTAGGATAAGATCATCAAAATACTTTCTTGCATAGGTAAACCAAAAAAATAACTATTAGGTTAGTTGCACCTGTAGAATTTGTAGAATAAAGATGAAATAGCGTAAGCAAGAAAGAGCGAGCGAAAGATCGACAGAATTAGAGAGAATAAGAATAATTATTCTCTTATGTATTTCATTAGAACTAAAGGTACATATTTATACCAGTGGAAAGGGTGAAATACAAGAAATATACAAGTTCACATGCAATGCACAAGTTTAGATGTAACATGCATGAGCTGGAGCGGTCAACAAGGCATAGGAGACCACGGAGGTCATAAATACGCTTGACCAGGTCATAGGTCGCGGGATGCAGGACGCGGGACGCGGCTCGAGACCTGATGCACGATGCGGGACGCGGCTTGAGACGCGATGAAGGACACGGGACGCGGCCCGGGACGTGGTGAAGAACTAGATGCGGCTCGGGACGCAGCTCGGGACGCGAAGAAGAGCGGGACGTGGCTCGGGACGCGAAGAAGAGCGGGACGCGGCTCGAGACGTGGAGAAGAGCGGGACACGGATCGAGACGCGATGTAGGATGCGGGATGCGGCCCGAGATGCGAAGAAGATCGGGATGCGGCTCGAGACGTGGCTCGGGATGCGAAGAAGAGCGGGACGCAGCCCGGACATGTAGAAGAGCGGAACACAGCTCGAGACGTGATGCGGAGAAGAACGAAACGCGGCTCGGAACGCGGCTTGGGATGCGAAAAAGAGCGGGATATGGTCTTTCTTCTTAACATTCACTCTCAAGCTTAGGCGTTCAAAAGCAACATAATTGAAGCCGCTACTAGAAAATTGAAAATTAGGGACGGAATTTAGGGACCGACTTTTCCGTCCCTAAATTTAGAAACGGATTATACACGGATTAGGGACGAAAAATGAAATCCGTCATTAATCCGTCCCCAAATTTCGGTACCGAAGAGTCGTGTCTAATCAGTTTCTAAATGGGAACCGATTAGACACGGCAGACCATCCGTCTCCAAATTTGGAGACGGACATGTCATCCGTCTCCAAATTTGGAGACGG
>CM071863.1:56310497-56360227 GCA_036759665.1 Gynandropsis gynandra
AAAAAATTGGAAACGGCTTTTGTGCCGTCTCCAAATTTGGAGACGGGCTATAGCCATCTCCAATTGGGAACCGACGTCAGCCTGCCGTCTCCAATTGGAGACGGAACTTATACGTCCGTCTCCAATTGGAGACGGAATTTATACGCCCGTCTCCAATTGGAGACGGAAATTATACGCCCGTCTCCAATTGGAGGCGGAAATTATACAACTATTTTAAAAAGATTTGAAGAAAGATTATTATTTTTTAGTTATTAGTTAGCGCATGCTTTTTCAGGTGAAGGAAAATAAAAATCATTATGAATTGAAAAGTTAATAGGATTAAAACAATAGTTGACATCTTCTCCAAAAATTAAACCAAAGTATGGGTAACGGTGGTTCTTAATAAACTGGATACCACACAAGACCTTATTACGGGTCAGGTCAGCCATCTTTCCTTCACCTACTGCTGCAGAAGCAAGACGACTTGGAAGAACATCTTCATCAGATTCGCTTATGCATTCACCTCCTATACGCCTTTCCTAGAGAGATTTAGAGAGTGAGAAGAAGAATCGGAAATGGGTTGCAGTGGAAACCTCTTCTACCCATTTCTCATCGCGCTCTCTGTTGCTCTCATTACTTACAACATCATCATCTCCGCCAATGCTCCTCTCAAGCAGGACTTTCCCGGTCGATCCTCTTCTTCCTCGGGATTCTCTCTCGATCCAATCATTCAGATGCCACGTCGCGGAGGACGGACGGAGAAGAGGCTCTTCCACACCGCTGTCACGGCGTCTGACTCGGTGTATAACACGTGGCAGTGCAGAGTCATGTATTTCTGGTTCAAGCGGGCCAAGGATTCGGGTGGACTTGGATCGGAGATGGGCAGCTTTACCCGGATCTTGCATTCTGGTAAGCCTGATCAGTACATGGATGAGATTCCTACGTTTGTGGCTCAACCTTTACCATCCGGGATGGATCAGGTATTCTTCAGATTCTTTCTCCGATTCCTCGGGCTTATATCAGTTGCTTTTTCTGTTCTGGTTCATGGGTCAACCTTTTTCGGGGAAAACCAATTGGGATAAAAAAACCTAACAAAGGAAAAAGAGTACAACAGCTTATGAGCTCGAGGGAGGAACGACTAAGCTTGAATGTAATGCCTTTGGAGTGAAGATATCAATGAGGCCAATCCGATAATGGAGATCTTTGCAGACTTTTTCACTTGAGGCTTTGGTGAAGACATCGGCCAACGAATCTGCGCTTCTTGTGTATGCGAATTCAATGATGCCAGCTTCGAGCTTCTCTCGAACAAAATGACAGTCAACTTCAATATGTTTTGTTCGTTCGTGGAATACCAAGTTGGATGCAATGTGAATTGCTGCCTGATTGTTGCAATGAAGCATCGTGGCTAGCAAAGGTTCGAGACCAAGATATTTGAGGAGAGCTCGGATCCAAATGAGCTCACATGTTGTATTTACCATAGCTCGGTACTCGGCCTTAGCGCTGGAACCAGAGACCAGCGATTGCTTTTTGCTTCTCCAACTGACAAGGTTCCCCCCGAAAAAGGTACAGAACCCTGTTGTTGATTTCCGGTCTTTGCGGTCACCGGCCCAATCTGCATCACAATATCCAATTAGACTAGGGTCGTTGTTTTTACTCATTAGTATACCTTTTCCTGGAGCGTTCTTGATGTATCGGAGGATTCGGTCCACCGTTTTCCAATGTTGTTCCTTTGGAGCATGCATATGCTGGCTGACATGATTCACAGCATAACACAAGTCAGGTCATGTTATCGTGAGATATATTAGCGTACCGACAAGGCGTCTGTATTGTTCTATATCATAAAATGGTTCTTCCTCACGCAAGTCTTTGTATTTTTCTTCGATGGGGGTCTTGGCCGACTTAGATCCGAGTTTACTTGTCTCATTCAAAAGGTCTAAAGCATATTTTCGTTGAGAAAGAAATAAAGTATCATTAGATCTAGTTACTTCAATTCCAAGAAAGTACTTAAGTTCACCCAGATCCTTTATATCAAATGTGTCTTTTAGAAAACGCTTAACACTTTCGATTCCTTTATTATCATCTCCTGTTATGATAATATCATCAACATAAATGTGTCTTAACGCTTAACACTTTCGATTCCTTTATTATCATCTCCTGTTATGATAATATCATCAACATAAACTAAGAGAACGATGATACCGGAATTGTTTCGAATGATGAACATGGAATGATCAGCCTCACTCCTTTTAAAACCATACTTTCGAACATCATCATAGAGCCTAGTGTACCAAGCTCGTGGGGACTGTTTGAGTCCATAGAGAGCTCCCTTTAGTTTGCATACAATTCCTTTTTCGTTTTGGAGGCCCGGGGAAGGTTTCATATAGATCTCTTCCATTATTTCCCCCTGAAGGAAAGAATTTTTAACATCCATCTGCCACAAACTCCAATTAAGGTTAATAGCAATAGAAAAGATAATGCAAACAAAATAAAGTTTAGCAACTGGAACAAAAAGTCTCAGTATAATCTTCCCCATACTTCTGATTATACCTTTACGCTACAAGGCGAGCCTTGTAATGTTCTACCTCGCCATTACTTTTATATTTGATTTTGTATACCGATTTGCTTCCAATGGGTTTCTTTTCTTTAGGAAGGAGGACAAGGTCCCATGTTTTATTCTTTTCTAAGGATGCTAGCTCCTCACCCATGGCTTCCTCCCATTCTGGCTTATCTTTGGTTTCTCTATAGGTTTGTGGCTCGATAACTCTGTCAATTTTACTAAGAAAATATTTATGATCAGTAGAGATAAATTCCAAAGAGATAAAATTTTGAATAGGATGTTCGGTAGGATGCCCGTTTGCCATATTATTTAAATATGATGTTTGTTTGTCATGCCATTGAATAGGATTGTGAATTCATTCCGAGATTGGTCGCCTTATTCTAGTGCTTCTCCGATGCACTATCTCATTTAGAATTCTTCCTTCAACTTCATCAACGTCCTGATCCTCATTTAGGTTATGATCATGGATTTGATCTTCATTCTCATGATTTGAGGCCTGAGATTCCTCCTCATGATTTTGCTCAGAATATACATCATGGCTTTCTTGTTCTTCATTTTGTAATATTTCTTGATCATTTTGGTCTTCATGACGTTTAGGTACACTTGGCAGAGGACATATTTCATTGTTAGTTTTCGAAATTGAATTTACTAAGTTTCTAAAAGGACAAACCTATATCATTTGGTTCCGAGATTCCTTTAATCTCTTCCCAGCTGATTTTATCATGAAAGCTCTTGTCTTCGAGAAACATAACATCTCGAGACACTATTACATGTTGAGATTTTGGATCAAAACATTTGTAGCCTTTTTTATTTACTGAGTATCCGATGAACATGGCTTTAGTGCTCCTTGGTTCCAACTTGTTTCGCTATGAGTCAGGAACAAGAGCGAAACACACACAACTGAAAATTCTAAAGTACTCAAGATCATGTTTTATAGAGTCTAATACCTCAATAAGGTGATTTGTCCTTTAGAAGCTTTGTTAGAATTCTATTAATGATGTGACATGCGGTCATGACCGCGTCGGACCAAAACCTTTTAGGAACATCTCTATCGAACATGATAGTTCTCGAGACTTCCATTAGGTGTCTATTCTTCCTCTTAGCCACTCTGTTTTGTTGCGGAGTATAAGGACACGAGGTCTGGTGTGTAATGCATTGTTCTTCAAGGTACCTGCGAAACTGAAGACTAGTATACTCTCCACCATTATCAGTCCTTAGACATTTTACTTTAGCATCATATTGAGTTAAAACATGCTTATGAAACTTCACAAATACATCATAAATACTACTTTTAGACGAGAGAGTATAAAAGCCATGTAAACTTTGATTTCTCATCAATGAAGGTTACAAAATATTTCTTTTGATCATGAGAAACACATGGAGCTGTCCAAACATCTCAATGAATCAGCTCAAAACAGTTTTTATAAACCGAAACAGAGTTTGGAAATACTTATTTTACGTGCTTTCCTGAGATACAAGCTTCACACGTTTCATGTTTATCTTTAAGATCGGGAAAAATGATACTAAGAACTTTACTATGAGGGTGTCCCGGTCTTGCATGCCACTTAGAAACTTTATTAAAATTTAATTTTGATAGAAACACGGACTCTAGATCACAAGACATAGACTCGAGAACATAAAGACCATTAAGGAGCTTTCATTTGTCGATTACTTGTTTGCTTTCAATATCATGTATCAAAAAGAGTTACAATCGAAACAAACAGGAAAATTAAGGTCTTTTGCAAGCTTTTGTACAGAGATAAGATTATTAGAAAATTTTGAAATGAAGAGAGCCCTTGTATCATGACCGAGAAGCATAAGCTTCCCAGTTCCTTTAATTGGAACACTCTCCCGTTTGCAATTGAAACAGAGCCACAATGAGGTTTTATATCTTTAAGCAAGTCATGAGTTATAATCATATGATTTGTAGCTCCAGAAATTATAATATGGTTTCGAAAAGCAGAGAAAGCAGAGATAACATTACCTCATTCTTCATCGGCTTTGTTTATTTGATTCCCTGCCAGAATCATTTGGAAAAACCCTTCGAGGTCTGCCTTGGAGACAAACTCAGACTCAGAGGCCATATGACGCGAACCCGCTGGAATGACGCTCTAGACTAAAGGTTGGATTGGATAGGCCTTGCTGCAACGAATTGCAAAAGGATGGTGGAACAAGTGGTCACGCGAGAATTGCGGAATGGCTCTCGATTCACCGGCCCGTCTTCTAAGGATATTACGCACCAACGAGGACGAACGAACGTTGGATATGACACACCAACGGGTTTTGCTGGATGTTACGCACCAACAAGGGAGATTTCACAAGGAAAATCAAAGTTAAAATTCAAAAATATGGATTGTTCAACACAAGGACCATGGCCGGCCATAATAACAAGAACCAAGGTCATGCAACACTTAATACTTCAATAAATGCAAGTCACCAAGCAAGGCAACCAATTAATAATCAAGAAAATCACTAAAACATTAAAGACAAGTTGTAAGTTGTGTCGTTGGGTTGCGAACTCGTCTTGAAACCCTCGGGCTAATAATTAGGTCGCGGTAAAGTCACACGCGGCCTCATTAAAAACCTGTCATTAGAAAACCCCGTGGAACAAAACCAACGAAGGGAAAAGAGTACACGCGGGTCACTTTGCCTAATTACTAACCGTTGCGGGGCGGGCTTCGGCTTGAATAACGTTACGTAGATTAGTGACTTCACGTGGACTTGAATAATCTTCTTGAACATGGACGACCGCGAGGATCCCGATAATTGCGTCCTTAAGCTTCATACCCTTGGCTCGGGTCATGGGACCAGCTGGTAGGGTCAAGGCCTCCTCCTCCTTAGCCCTAGCTCGGGTCACAGGACCAACGTCCTTTCGTCTGGTCGCGTCTGCCTTTCGTTTAGCTCGAGATGACTCTTCCTTCTCGCAGGTCACGTCTCGGGTCACGCAGGTGGCATCTAAGATCGCGCTGGTGGCATCTCGAGTTGCGCAGGTGGCATCTCGGGTCACGCTGGTGGCGTCTCGGTCCGTGTAGGTTTCGTCTCAGGTCGCGCTGGAGGCGTCTCGGGTCACACAGGCCGATTCTTCTTCAGCGTTGTCGGTCGCATCCTCCTCTGCATTATTGGCCGCGTCCTCGACGTTGTCCGGGATCATATCATGCTCCCCTAGTTTAATTGGATTTGCCCTCACATCCGCTTGATCTGCGACAAAAGGAACCAAGGCAGTAACATTAAAGCTAGAACTCACATTGTACTTACCTTGCAAGTCGAGTTGGTAGGCGTTGTTTTTTATTCTCTTGGTCACTGTGAATGGGCCATCGATCCAGGGCACTAATTTGGACTTCCGCTCGTTTGGGAATCGTTCTTTTCGTAGGTGAACCAAAACTTGGTCATCGGGTTCGAAAGTCAACTTCTTCCGTCCTTTGTTTGCCTGTTTCACATAGAGCTTGGTCTTCTCCCCTATATTTTTCCTCGCCTTTTCATGAATCTGCTTGACCATCTTGGCCTTTCTCTATCCGTCTAGACTAACTCGATCACTTGATGGCAAAGGCATCAGATCCAATGGTGAAGCAGGATTGAACCCGTACATAATTTCAAAAGGAGAGAATTTGGAAGCAGAATGTACATCATGGTTGTAAGCAAATTCAGCATGTGGTAAACATTCTTCCAAGTTTTTAAATTCTTCCTAACAATTGCACGCAATAAAGTTCCTAGAGTTCGATTTACTACTTTGGTTTGACCATCGGTTTGTAGGTGACAAGTCGTAGAAAAAAACAATTTTGTTCCTAACTTGGTCCACAAAGTCTTCCAAAAATAACTAAGAAATTTAGTATCCCTATCGGAAACTGTCGTACTAGGCATGCCATGCAAATGTACTACCTCTTTAAAGAAAAGTTCAGCTACATGCAATGCATCATCAGTCTTTTGACATGGTATGAAATGCGCCATTTTCGAAAATCTATCTACCACCACAAAAATTGAATCTTTATCGTTCTTAGTCCTAGGCAACCCAGTCACGAAGTCCATAGATATATTAGTCCAAGGGTGAGTTGGGATAGGAATAGGAGTATAAAAACCGTGAGGCTGAACCCTAGATTTAGCATGTTTACATGCGACGCATCGTTCGCAAATACGTTCAATGTCCCTCTTCATATGTGGCTAGTAGAAGTGATCTTGTAATATTTTCAGAGTTTTTGCAACTCCAAAATGACCCATAAGTCCGCCTCCGTGGGCTTCTCTAACAAACAGTTCCCTCATAGAACAGTTAGGCACACATAAACGATTAGCATAAAATAGAAAATCATCTTGCCTATAGTAGTGTCCTGAAGCAAATTTCTCACTATTCTTGTAAGCTTCTCTAAATTCTAAGTCATATGCATATAATTCATTGATTTGTTCAAAGCCTAGAAGCTTAGCATCCAAAGCAGTCAACAATGCATACCTTCGGGATAGGCATCAGCCACTACATTTTCCTTACCTTTCTTGTACTTGATGACGTAAGGAAAAGTTTCAATGAATTCTACCCACCTCGCATGTCTCTTACTTAGTTTGTTTTGACCCTTCAAATATTTGAGCGATTCATGGTCGGTGTGCATCACAAACTCCTTTGGCCACAGATAATGTTGCCAAGTTTGTAACACCCTCACGAGTGCATACAGATCTTTATCGTAGGTGGCGTAGTTAAGAGTTGCACCTCCGAGTTTTTCGCTGAAGTAGGCAATCGGCTTCCGTTTCTGCATTAAGACTGCACCAATTCCTGCGCCGGATTCATCACACTCAATTTCAAAAGTTTTAAGAAAATCGGGTAATATAAGCAAAAGAGCGTTAGTTAGTTTCTCTTTCAACGTTTGAATTGCTGCCTCTTGCGCTTCTTCCCACTTGAATCCCACGTTTTTCTTAATGACTTCAGTAAGAGGAGCAGCCAAGGTGCTGAAGTCCTTCACAAATCGACGGTAAAACCCCGCGAGTCCATGGAAACTTCGGACTTCCCTGACGGTTTTTAAGCTAGGCCATTCCCGAATGGCTTTGACCTTCTCTTCGTCCACCTTCACACCATCTGTACTTACTACAAAACCTAGAAATACAACGTTATCCGTACAAAAGGTACATTTCTTCATGTTGGCGTACAACTCTTCCTTCCTAAGTACCTTTAAGACTAATTCTAGGTGGCCTACGTGTTCCTCAAAATTCTTACTATAAATCAAAATATCGTCAAAGTAAATTACCATGAATCGTCCTATATACTCTTTAAGTATATGGTTCATTAAGCGCATGAAGGTATTAGGTGCATTCGACAATCAAAACGGCATAACTAACCACTCATACAATCCATGTTTAGTTTTAAACGTCGTTTTCCATTCGTCACCTTCCTTCATCCTAATTTAATGATACCTACTTTTAAGATCAATTTTTGAAAATATCCTATTTCCATACAATTCATCTAACATGTCATCTAGCCTAGGAATAAGATGTCGATAGTTCACCATAATGTTGTTGATTGCACGGCAATTAACACACATGCGCCACCTGCCATGTTTCTTTGGCACGAGTAGCATGGGAACGGCGCACGGACTCATACTTTCGCGAATGTGTCCTTTGGCCATGAGCTCCTCCACTTGCCTTTGTAGCTCTTTGGTTTCCATGAGATTAGTTTGGTAGGCTGGCCGATTTGGTAACGTGACTCCGGGAACAAAATCGATTTGATGTTCGATACGACGTATCGGTGGCAATCCGGTGGGGTTCTCTTCGGGAAAGACATCTCCATATTCCTTCAATAATGTAGAAATCTCACTCGGCAGCAACGGTGCAAGGTTAGCTAAGCTCGAGAGAGCTTATTTATAAACAAACAATAATACGGACTAATTCGAATAAGGAGATTTCTTGATCTCACTCGATCTCACGTAAAAATTTGACGATTTAAGCTCGAATGCGCCTTGCTTCTTCAAGTGCAATTGGTCTTGTAGCACTTCCTTAGGCGTCAACGGAACAAGGACTGTCTTCTTGCTATTATACTCAAACTAATGTTTATTAGTAAAACAGTCGTATTTTACGTTGTGATCCGATTTCCATGGTCTACCGAGTAGAATGTGGCTCGCTTCCATTGGCAGCACGTCGCACAAAATTTCATCTTCGTATTTGCCTATGGCAATGAGCACAGTTACTTGGCTAGTCACCTTCATCTCTCCATTTTCATTCAACCATTGAAGCTTATAAGGTCTCGGATGCTTTTGGATTTTTAATCCGAGCTTTCGGACCATAGTAGCGTTTGCAACATTCGTGCAACTTCCTCCGTCGATGATAATGCTACCAACCTTTCCATGAACAAGGCAGCGGGTGTGGAATAGATTTTCTCTCTGTTCTTGTTTGTCACCCTTAGGCTGTACGTTCAAAGAACGCCGTGTTACCAGCAACTCGCACGTGGCTGGTTCCTCCTCACACGTCTCTTCCGAAAGTTCAGCCGCTTCGTCTTCGGACACGAACTCGTCGTCGTCACAAAGGATCATGACTCTTTTTTTCGTGCACTCGCTGGCGTAGTGTGCTCTCCCGTGACACTTGAAACACTTTACATCTCAAGCCTTCGAAGTCGTTGCCTCGGCCTTCCCTTTGTCCTGCGGCGCTGCTGGACCGTTCTTCGTCGCGTCTCGGCTTGCTGGATTTACCTTGGGTGCATCGCGGCTCGCTGGAACCGTGCTGCCCTTCCTTGGATAGCTCGGTTTCTCATCCCGTTGTTGGCCATATTTTTTAGCCCCATAGCCCGAGCGTGGATTCCTTTCCCGCTGGAGTTGTTGCTCGATGAGGATCACCTTGTGGAGCATCTCCTCAACCTCCACGTAATGTTGCATCTCGAGGTGGTCTTGGATTTCTAGGTTGAGTCCTCCAAAGAACCGAGACATCAACGCCTCTCTATCCTTCGAGAATACAGCCCTCAACATTAGCAGCTTCATTTCCTGAAAGTATTCCTCCATGGAACAGTTTCCTTGGTTGAGCTTCCTTAACCGCCGATGCACTTCTCGGTGATGATGACTTGGCACGAACCTCTTGCGCATAATTGTTTTTATTTCCAGCCATGTCGCTACTAGTTCTTCACCGTTTTGCCGCCTAGAAATCGTGAGTTGATCCCACCAACTCAATGCATAGTCATAGAACTCTGTGGTCGCCACCCTAAACATCTTGGCCTCGGGGTAGTTTTGGCAACCGAAAACGAGTTCCACCTTTTTCTCCCACTCTAGATACGCGTCCGGGTCGGCTTAACCATGGAACGCTGGAATTTTCAGCTTGAGACCAGCGAGGTCGTCCCTTGGGTCGTCTCGTTGTTCCCTTGGCGCACGCCACCTTCGGTGACTACTTCGGGACGAGGATGAACTGCCTTGTTCGTAGTAGTTGATGTCCTCCTCATGTTCGTTCCTTTCTTGTTGCTAGAATGCATGAGCGTCTCTCGGTCGGGTTGGATGTTCGGGTCGAAATTCTTACCGAAACTCCTCCATCTTTTTGGTGATACTTTGCTCCAAACGATCCGCGAGAGCCTCGATAAGTCTCTCGTTCACCCGGTTGTTCTCGGCTCCTTTGTCCCCTATGATGCCCTACGGTTTTTGCGTGTACCTACTCTCGCACTTCCTGCACACTAGCGCACGGAGCAGCCACAAGCGGAAAACAAAACAACGAAACACAAAAGACACGTACGAGTAGCAAGACCCGTAGCACGTACGATATATATATTTTTGTTTTTTTGCTACGTTCAACCCTAGCTATGATCGAAACAATCAAACTGAATTGAACTAACCTTTTTGCTAGAACGAGCTCTGATACCACTTGATGCGAACCCGCTAGAACAACGCTCTACACTAAAGGTTGGATTGGATAGGCCTTGCTGCAATGAATTGCATAAGGATGGTGGAACAAGTGGTCACTCGAGAGTTGCAGAATGGCTCTCGATTCACTGGACCATCTTTGAAGGATATTACGGACCAACGAAGAACGAACGAACTTTGGATATGACACACCAACGGGTTTTTTTCAATGTTACGCACCAATAAGGGAGATTTCACAAGGAAAATCAAAGATAAAATTCAAAAATCTGGATTGTTCAACACAAGGACCATGGTCGGCCATAATAACAAGAACCAAGGCCATGCAACACTTAATATTTCAATAAATGCAAGTCACCATGCAAGGCAACCAATTAATAATCTAGAAAATCACTAAAACATTAAAGACAAGTTGTAAGTTGTGCTGTTTGGTTGCGAACTCATCTTGAAACCCTCGGGTTAATAATTAGGTCGCAGAAAAGTGACACGCAGCCTCGTTCAAAACTCGTCGTTGGAAAACCCCGTGGGACAAAACCAACAAAGGGAAAAGAGTACACGCGGGTCACTTTACCTAATTACTAGCCGTTTCGGGGCGGGCTTCGGCTTGAATAACGTTACGTAGATTAGTGACTTCACGTGGACTTGAATAATCTTCTTGAACGTGGACGGCCGCGAGGATCCCGATGATTGTGTCCTTAAGCTTCGTATCCTTGGCTCGAGTCATGGGACCAGCTGGTAGGGTCAAGGCCTCCTTCTCCTTAGCCCTAGCTCGGGTCACAGGACCAACGTCCTTTCGTCCGGTCGTGTCCGCCTTTCGTTTAGCTCGGGATGACTCTTCCTTCTTGTAGGTCGCGTCTCGGGTCGTGCAAGTGGCGTCTTGGGTCGCATTGGTGGCGTCTCGGGTTGTGCAGGTGGCGTCTCGGGTCGCACTGTAGGCATCTCGGTTCGTGCAGGTGGCGTATCGGGTCGCGTTGGAGGTATATCGGGTCGCGCAGGCCGATTATTCTCCAGCGTTGTAGGTCGCGTCCTCCTCTGTATTATTGGTCGCATCCTCGACGTCGTCTGGGATCATATCACCATATTAGCCTTACCTTGACTAATATGGCTTCTGCTCTTCAAATGGGGGTGAAGAATCCAACAACGATCCTTTGTATGACCTTTGTTTTTGCAATACTTACAAGAGAACTGCTTTTTGAAAGTCTTGATTGTAGTGGCGTTTCCAGAGGTACTTTTGGAGACATTAGCTTCCTCGATCATTCCTTTAAAGAGACAGTTTCCCTTCCTCCCTTTTAATCATCATACAAACTTCATTAAATGATGGAAATATGTTTTGGTTAAGTATATGATGAATAAGGTTGTTGTATTTGTCGTCGAGGGAAAATAAAAGGCTAAAGACTTGATCCTGGTTTGCTCTTTGAGCAATTTCCACAGGGTCCATAGTATGAGGCCTTAAAGTTTCGAGTTCTGACCATAATTCTTTAAAATCACCCAAAGCCTGGTTAAAAGGTTTTCCCTCTTGCCTTAGATTATTAAGGCCTTTCTTTAGCTCATACACACGGCTAAGATTGGATTCATTGCCAAAAACTTGTTTTAGCTTGTCCCAAAGCTCCTTAGGAGACTCTTTGTGCCCATATGTACGAAGTATATGAGATTCGAGAGAATTTTGTAAAATAACCAAAGCAGTGAGTTTATTTTGTTCCCATTTTTCTGATCCGGTACTTGAATCTACCGGTTTCACATCCGATTCTTTCACGAAACCCCAAAGACCTTGCATGCCAAGATTGGCCTTAGCAATCTTCGTCCAAATAGAATAATTGTTTCCATTGAACGAGATTGAGATGCTTTTGGTCGAGTTCATGACGACAAATCCGAGTAAACAAAGAGAAACAAAATAACAAAGAGAGATTAAATTTTTTTACTGATAAACAACTTTTGAAAGAGAATAGATTTCAAAAGAAACAAAATCGATAAAAAAATTATTTCCGAGACTCGATCACCGCTCTGATACCATGTAGAATTTGAAGAACAAAGATGAAACAGCGGAAGCAAGAAAGAAAGACTAAGAGCGAGCGAAAGATCGAGAGAATTAGAGAGATTAAGAATAAGTATTCTCTTATGTATTTCATTTTGGGGTGTCAAACGGGCCGGCCCGGCCCGAACCCGCCCGAACCCGGCGACGAAGCTCGGGGGGATGATGACGCTCGGGGGGGACGACGACGCTCAGGGGAGGCGATGAAGTCGGGGGGGACGACGACGCTCGGCCGGCTGGGCTCTATTCGAACGGGCTTTTCAGTCGCGCGGTCTGGACAGACGAAACAGAGATGAAACGAGAGAGAGAGAGAGGTGCGTGCGATTCTGGAGAGAATTAGGGTTTGCTCATCTGGACATAATCGGGCCGTCCGGCCCGGCCCGAAGCCCGACGGGCCGGGCTCTATTCGAACGGGCTTTTCAATCGGCCCGAGCCCGAAGGCCCGGTTTCATTCGGGCTGTCAATTTTACAGCCCGAGCACGCGTATTTCGGGCGGGCTTCGGGTGGGCCCGCGGGCTCGGGCTGTTTTTTACACCCCTAATTTCATTAGAACTAAAGGTACCTATTTATACAAGTAGAAATGGTGAAAAACAAGAAAAATACAAGTTCACATGCAAGGCACAAGTTTAGATATAACATGCATGAGTTGGAGCGGTCAACAAGGCATAGGAGACCGCGGAGGTCATAAATAGGCTTGACCAGGTCGTAGGTCGCGGGACGCAGGACGCGGGACGCGGCTCGAGAGGCGATGCAGGACGCGAGACACAGCCCGGGACACGGAGAAGAACGAGATGTGGCTCGGGATGCGAAGAAGAGCGAAACGCGGCTTGGGATGCGGCTCAGGATGCGAAGAATAGCGGGACGCGGCTCGGGACGTGGAGAAGAGCGATACGTAGCTCGAGTCATGATGCAAGATGTGGGATGCGGCCAGGGACGCGAAGAAGAGCGGGACGCTGCTCGGGATGCGAAGAAGAGCGTGATGCAGCTCGGGACGTGGAGAAGAACGGGATGCGGCTCGGAACGCAAAAAAGAGCGGGATGCGGCCTTTCTGGTTAACAGCACCCATATAATTTATGAGTTATATTTTACCATATTCTAATTTACTTTTGGTTATTTTTATAAATTTAAGATGTTGTTAGGTTGCTAATGGGGATAAACGTATATATTTAATAAATATATGCATGTCTACTTAGACACAAAAAATTGATATACATTTTCAGATTAACCAGTAAAATCTATTAAAATTTAACTCAATTAAATTATTACTTTAATGTGTTATTTAATTGACATACTAATATGAAAATTTAAAAACAAAAATGTTGTCATCGAGAATTTGATATGGGATGAGCTAAAATTTTATATTCGATCTCAAATTGAAGAACTTATTGTTAGAAAAATTGTTATAGTGGACATAATCGTGTTTCCTAAATTGGTTGACAGTAAATACTATATTACTTCAACGGTAACAAATTAAATTATATAGTGATTATTTATTCCATATAAAGTAAATTGTATTACTAATCAACAGGTTTTATACGTAATATTTATACGCTTTAACATTTTATAGCTCATCGGCGACAAAAATTTATACGAACAGACAACTAAAGATCGTCAGAAGATTGCTAAACAAATAGGTTTATATGGTGCACCCAGTAACTTTTAAACTTTTTATAACTATTGGTTTTTTAAAATAAAGATAAAATTAAAGCATATGATTATTACACAAGACAAAAAACCAAAAATATAAATATTTAATATCTTTGATTCCATTGTTTATCTTTATCCTTATTTTTATTTTGTTTACATGTTTGAATTTGAAATTATTTTTAACAGTACGTATAATAAGTGTATTATAATTTTTTAAAGGTTTATTGCATATTTTGTACATTTCATCAGATTTTGGTTATAGTATTGGATCGTTTTACGACAAATTTGTTATGAAACTTTGTTGTATCCATCGATTCAATTATTCCAAAACGATCAATATTGATTATACATTACTTAAATTGTTACAAATTATTTTGAATAAAATGAAAAAAAAAATCATGATGTAAGTTGTTTTCAATATCAATTATCTATTATTTAAATATAAATATAAAACTAAAATATTTTTCATCAAAGTTCGCGCGTATCGTGTGAATTGGTATAATATCAAATATACCTTCGTAATGCTATATGACTCACGCATACCCTTGAAAACCTAATGAAAAATAGAGAAAATATAATTTTACTCTTATTTTTTGTTTGTAAAAATACATATGTTTCGAAAGTTTTGAAGTTACTCCCAATTTCTAAGTTAAGAAATACAAATAGCGAGAGACGATTTAAAACTTGAGGGCGATTTTCGAGCAATTTCAAGAGTTTTCGACCAATTTCGAGCGATTCCGAACGATTTTCGAGTTATTTTTAGCGTTTCCGACCGATTACAAACGTTTTTCAAGCGTTTTCGAACGATTTTCGACCAATTTCGGGCGTTTTCTGATGATTTCGAGCGTTTTCAGACGATTTCGGGGATCACAGGGTCGCATGGGTCTCACAGTGTCGCATGGTCGCATAGGATCACATAGGTCTCACAAGGTCGCGTGGTCGCACAGGGTCACATGGGTCTCACAGGGTCGCATGGTCGCACAGGGTCGTATGGGTCTCATAAGGTCGCATGGTCGCATAGGATCGCATGGGTCTTACAAAGTCGCATGGTCGCACAGGGTCATATGGTCGTACAAGGTCGCATGGATCTTATAGGGTCGCATGGTCGCAGTGGGTCGCATGGTCACATAAGTACAATTTGGGAATTTTAATATTTCTAAGGGTATTTTTTAGTTTTTTTAGGGAATAATAGACTTGAAATCCAAATAACATTTCAAAAATATTTTTGAAGTTTTCCGTGTGAATGCGCATCTAATCATATTTAAATTTTAAACAAAAATTATTATTTTTAATAATATCCAAATTATAATAATTATTTTAAATTAATCTATAAATGTATTTGATATATGTGTATAAGTCAGTAATCACAAACAGAGACGGCTGCATAATGGAATTATTGTGTTCAAATGTCCCAATGGTTACTATGTTTTCTTATTTTTTTATAAAAAATTATATTAAGATGAATTAACATTATTATATATAAGAAATTAAGTTTTTCTAAAAATAATTATCCCCTAAAATAAACTATTTTATATAGGCCACTCATCAAAAATATATTTATTGATTAATTTGAAATAATTTTTATTTTCATATATTTGTTTACATATACAATTATAAATTGAAAATAGTTAGTATGTTACATATCTTATTTTAATGAATATTATGATTTATCAAATAAAAATAAATTCATGTATAATTCTAATTGTTTAAGAATAATTCATTTATTTTTATGATTTTTAAAAAAATATAATGTTTTATTGATAATAATTTGATTTATAGAAAATTATCTAATTTAAAAAATCACGAGGTTTAACCGTGCAGATCCGCTCTTTTTCATCTTCAAAGATTTTATCGCAGGAAGTTGATAATAATTTTTTTATTAATATAAAAACTTAATAATAATATCATAAAAGATAATAATTTATTATTAATATAAAAGTGTAATAATTTATTATTAAGTTATTTTTAGGACTAATATATATATATATATATATTAAATTTTTTATGCATTATTTTCCAATTACAATATTTATAGAAAATATTTGATTTGTATTCATTTGGATGTATTATGTAGTTATTGATTAGTAATTACCGTATTATAATTTAAATTTGAAAATTCAAATTAACAAGCGTATATTTGAGATTCATTAATAATTAAACTAGAAAAAATTTTCATTCTGATCATTTTATTTGTTTATTTTTTATGTATCTGTTTTTTTATTTATTATAATCATTGTATTAGTCAAGTGTTCTAATACAATGCACAATTTGAATTCAGATTTCCAGATTGAGACACAAAGATTAACATCGTGACATATCATCGATTTTCCATTAACAATTGTTGACATGGATACCATCTCAATAATCACGTCGATAGTCATGCAACCCATAAATTAAAAATTTTATTATTATTTAGGAATCCAAAAGTATAATTCTCGAAATGAAGATTCTTTTACTATACAAATAATAGTAAGATTACAAAATTGACTCACATTCGGTTGTTCACTCAAGTATGAGGATAGAGTCCTCACAAGCTTCTTCTCTTCTCTCACAAAGAGGTTCTCTTAAGTTTCCTCACTCTAAATGGATTCTCTCTTGATCCTTGAGTTTGTGGATGATTAGAAATGGATGTCACTGCCCCTATTTATACTATTCCACCTCCAAATAGACGGTGGAGATTACTTGCATCTAACTGTGGAGATTGATTCTCTTAAATGTTCCACACTCTTTAGGAATCTCTACACTCTTCCACCACATTCTTTATCCTTTCGTACATTTTCATAAGGTTTCAGAAGGTTTTACACATCTCTAGAATATTTTAGAGGGTTTCACTTTTTTTTATAAACTTCTAGAGAATTTTACAATTCTCTAGAATTCTCTATAACGTTCTAGAGACCTTTATACTTCTTTAAAAAATCTCTAGAAAACAACTCTCTAATTAAGGATGAACCCAAAAAATCTCTCTTCTAACCTTAATTGGGGTAGTAGTAAACCGACAACTTGAAAACTTCTTTGTTGGTATCACCTTGATCATCATGTTAGATCAGTTCTCATATGTGTAAACCTTGTCAAGATATATTCTCCTTTCTTTGAAAACTTTTCGAATCCAATGATACCTTATATCAATGTGCTTTGTACGAGAATGAAATTTGAAGTTTTTTGCTAGATAAATTGCAATGTGTGATGGCGTTAACTTTTGATATCAACTATCTGAATTTGGAAGTTTGGATTCAAGTTTGTACATTATTTTTAAACACTTAACAAATCGAATGATTATAATATAAAAATTATGTGTATAATTCTATCAAAAATAAATTAATAATTAATTAAAATGGGTTTGTTTCAATAGGTAACTCATAAATGTTTGTTTAAAAAAGAAATAAACTTGCGAGCTTAAGTGAGCCCAACATTGTTGATGTGTCTAATGAACCCAAATATGTTTTAATGGGTTTTAGTTGTAGCTCAATAGAGTTTAGTGCATGTCGCCATTTTTTTTTCAATTTTTAGTGGGATATATAATCTAATTTTTTTAATGTATCATCTAATTTTGTATGTAATATATATATATAGATAATATATTTTTATGTGGATATATATATATATATATGTATTTTCAAATATTTTTTCTTTCATTCAAATACCTATCGTTTTAGAATTTTAAAATTTTAGTTATTAACATGAAGATACAAAATTGGAAAAATTAAAACTTATAAACATAGAAATATTAAATTATTAATTTTTTAAGTTTTATTTTTAGTTATCTTATGATTATAGTTATTTATTTTTGTGGTCATAATTAAGCTGAACATTGTTTTCATGGACCTCAGTTCGAGCTTAATAGATTGTCGTCGATGTAAGTGCATGATTCGCTTCGATGAATTAAAATTAACCCTAAAAAGGATTCTGATTTTTGTGATATAAAATAACAAATAAAACTCAAATTTTGAAGTGTCATGGTGCATAAAAAAATTGAAATATTCAAATCATAAGTATTTGTTATTTTAATATTGAGATACATAAATCTTTTTTTAATAGAAAGTACACATGCATTATATATATATATATATATATTCCTTATAAAATATAGTTTTTAGTACCTTTTTCATTATTTTTATATGCCAGAGTTGGCATGCTTCATATGGGACTTAATACAAATATGTGAAAAAGACAAAATAACTTTCCAAGCTTCACATTTCTTGTCCCCTGAAACATCTATCCTCCTTTGCCCATTTCTCAAATTATTTGTAACCAAAACAACAAATCATACACTCTATTTATTAAAAGATAACTCTATTTATTAAAATATATTATAATATTTTTCATATTGATTAGAAAATGAATCTATGAGTTCGTATGTATATATATATATATCTAAACTAATTTTTGAATTTAATTTAATCCAAAATAATTTATCAAAATATAAAATTTTGAAAAGTTAAAGAAAATAAAATAAAATGAAAAGAGATGAGTGCAAGTAGCTGGAATGGCATGTGAGGGTATAGGAATCTAGTGGACACAACATTACATAACCATCTCCAAAAGAAATTATGTGTGTAGTCAAAATGAATGAATAATGGTTCCCACTATTAATGCTTTTTGTATAACCACCTCCTTATTATTAGTTCCTGTTTTACTACAAATTTCACCACTTTCTTTCTTTTTTCTTTTTCACAATGCTCAATGTTACCCTATTGTCTATTGTTTGTTTTCTTAAAGATATCTAGACTCCTAATGAAAAAATATATATGTATTATATTATGTTAAATATATATATATAATAAATTAGCTAATAATAAATAAGGAAACAAAATTTTTAAGATTTTTTCAATAAGATTTTTTGTAACTTTTGGATGATTAATGGTAGGATATTCCAAAAAATAAATAAAATTTCCTTTTATTGATACATATAACCAATTGAAAATTCTAAAATTTTATTGATATAAAAAACATGTTTCTATTATATAACAATATTTAGATAAAAGAATATTGTAGTAATATTTTGAAAATAAAGATGATAAATTTATATATTTGAAAAAAAATAAAAAAAATATAATACCTTGGTGGAAAAAATATATTAAAGAAGCAACTTCAATTCAATGTTAATAATATTTTTCAATGCACTGCATTTGTTAAGTATGCATTGCATTTTTTTATTTAATAATAACAATAATAATAATAATAATAATAATAATAATAATACATTACTAGAAATTTGGAAATTTCAAACGGAATTTGCGGACTGAACTGGTCGTTCCTAAATTTCCGGATAGATTAGGGACGGATTAAGAACGGAAAAATAAATCCGTCTGTAATCCATCCGTAAATTTGCGGACCGAAAAGCGGTCCCTGAATCGTCCGTGATTGCAGACGGATTTGAGATGGAATCGGGAGATGTTACGGATTACGTGATTGCGGACGGATTTGGGACCACTTTCAATGGCGTCCGCAAATTGCAGACGACTGTACCGCCCGTCCGCAAATTTTGATTTACGGACGAGATGGTTCGTCGGGAAATATTTGTTTTAGTCTGTAATCCATCCTTAATCAGTTCAGAAATTATCTATTTAAGCCCTCCCCCTCCATCCGTTTCTCGCACACAATTCTCATATATTTCTCTACATATCTTGTTATTGTTTCTGATTATAATGGCATCATCGTCGAGATCGAATATTTTCGTTTCTAGACTGTAGATGTATAGAATAATTGATCCAGAAACTCAAGGTGTATCGAAGGAGTTTATAGAAGGTGTTACACAGTTTATGAAGATGACGACAAATCAACAAGTTTATAAAGAAACCGGTAAGTTAGTTTTTCCATGCATCAAATACAAAAATGAAAAATTTGTTAATGAGAGAACCGTTTGGAATCATCTTTATTTAAGAGAGTTTACTACAAATTATTTCATTTGGTTATCTCATGGAGAGAATTTTGCACCACGACCTAGTAATGTTGTGGAAAATTTTAGTAGGGGTATTGTACATCATGAAGTGTTTGAGACTTCTCAAGATGTAGAAATTAATTCTTATGTGGAAATGGTGCAAAATGTAATCGTTGAAAGAAATGAATATGAAAATATTGAACAAGATCCGAGTGAAGAAACGAAAAGTTTTTTTGAAATGTTAGACGTGCTAGGCATCCATTTTATGATGGTTGTAGAAGTGGTCTTTCACGGTTGTCTCTATCTGCACATTTGATGAATTTGAAGACTGAAAATATAATTTCTGAGAATTGCATGGATTCTATATCACAATTAGTAAGAGATTATTTTCCTGAAGATAATAATGCAGTTGAGTCATATTATGAAACAAAGAAGATGATGAGATCATTGGGTTTATTTCCATATCAAAAGATTAATGTTTGCCAAGACAAATGTATGATTTTTTGGAAAAAAACTTCGGATTTGAGTAATTGTCGATTTTGTGGAAAAGATTAGTTTTATTTGACAAGAAATGGAAAATCGGTTCTGTTTTGTCGTGTGTGGTATTTATCAATAACAGACAGAATAAAAAGATTGTATCAATATGAGAAGACCGCAAGCAGCATGAGATGGCATGCTGAGCATTCAAGTCGTGACAGAGAAATGTGTTAACTCAGTTCCTGACCTTGCAGTTCGTCCTCGTGCCTCGGGTTATCCTCGTGCCTCGGTGTATCCCTATGCCTTGATCCCGTCTCTCGGTCCGTTCCCATCCCTCGGTCCATCCGTCCGGATTGCGAATGGATCTCAAACTATGGATAGACGTGAAAAATAGTCCACAAATCGTTCGTAATTTCAGACGGCTTAGTGCATTCGTTCGCAAGACGTCCATAATTTACAAACTGTCGTCTCATATCCATTCGTGATTGGGGATGGTTTGTGGATGCGTCTCGCTTCCGTCCGTGATTATGGACGGTTTACGGACGGAATTCCTGTTCCGTCTGTAAATGTCTATAAATTTCTCGGCCTCGACTCCTTCTCCTCGCCCAACCATTGTTTTAATCAAAGATTCGTTCGTGTCTTGTGAGTCGTCGTCCGTCCGTCCCTTGCGTCAACCGTCCGTCTGTTAGCCAGCCGTCCGTCCTCATCCGTTATCCAGCATCCGTCCCCGTCTGTGAGCCGTCTGTTCCTCGCCGTGAGTGAGTCGTCCATTCCTACGTTAGCCGTCTATCCCCATCTGTAAGCCGGTCGCCCGTCCATCCGTCCCCTTCACCGTCACTGTCGTCGTCACCGGAAAGTTAAATTGCATTTTATTTGTTATAATTATAGAATGTTTAGTTTAAGTTATAGTTTAAATTTACATTAAGTTAAAATTACCTTAGATTTATATATAGTTACAGTTTAGTTAAATTTATATTAGGTTATGTTTAGTTAAATTTGTAATAATTTTAGTTAGATTTAGAATGTGTAATTTAGGAGTTCGTTGAAATTTCTACAAGAAATTTGATTAGTTTAGTTTAATAGCATATATATTAAGTTATATATTCTTGTTTAGGTTAAGAAATACATATATTAAATTATATGTGTTTGTGAAATTATATTAGAATCAATTGAAGTTAAATTCTTTTAAAATAATTAGTGAATTAAGTTATATGTTCTTGTTTAGGTTAAGAAACACATATATTAAACTATATGTGTTTGTGAAATTATATGAGAATCAATTTAAGTTAAATTTTTTTAAAATAAGTATTGAATTAAAACTTAAAATTAACAACAATTATAATATTTTAATTTAAAATTTTAGTATATCTCGTCGCGTTGAAGAGGTGGTAACACAAGAAATTGTTCAACCTCGGAGGAAAGTGCTAATGGTACATCTCCTCCACAACACATGAGACAATCCGATACGGTATTTTTGGATTTTATGAATCTGAATTTATTCCAAACACTGGATCGACACTATATATGCCGTATCCATTTTATCAGCAGATGGCACCACCGGTCAAGCCAATGATGCATCACGAGCCTCCGATGCATCACGAACTAACGGTGGAAAAACTTTTATCGATAGATGAGGAAAGACGTAAACTTTCTCGTTTAGATCCAAGTCGTGAAGACGATGCACAGTGGTACATAACACTAAATTTAAATTTTGTAAATAGTTAGTTAATTGAGTGTTAATTTACCTTACTTTTGATTTATAGGTTTGGCAATGATCAACTTTCTCGTCATATAACAAAGACAATGAAAGCTGATTATGATCGTCCATGTTATAACTGGACGCTAACCGATCTCGATATCAAAGAACAGTGGTGGAAAATTTCGTGGTACGTTTTTACTAATATTTATTTTAATAAAAAATTTAAATGATAGTTTAATAAAATAATTATTCAATTATTTTCAGCAAAACTTTTATTGGAACCAAAGATTACCGGACTGGTAAAGTCTGAATTTGAACGGGTTGCGGGAGTTTGACTTAAAGCTCTCGTAAATGATTGCAAAAGAGATCAAGAGAAAAAAGGCAAACCCGTTAGGATGGCAGGTCATGACTGGGAACAGATGTGCGCTTATTAGGATGATCCCAGTTTTAATGAGAGAAGCGAGCGCGTAATTCAATCTCGTTGTTCTGATAGATAAGGATACGGGATGAGTGCACATACTCTTGGTCCTCGTTCCTTCGTGAAAGTTTACGAAGATTTGGTAAGATTTTTAATTTTTTTAGGATTTTATACGATTGACATTTGCTTAATATTAAAAAATATATATTTAAATTTGTTTTAGACAAAAGAGAAGGGATCTAAACTATCGTACGTAGAATTATTGGAACGTACACACACTAAGAAATTCGAAGGTTCGTGGGTAGATGCCAGAGCGAAACGTGTTCACGACGACGTTCAGAACATGGCATCGGATCGAGTGTCCCAAATTCCGCCGAGAGAAGACAAGACACAACTTTCTCTAAGTCAAGAAGAATACAACAAGATGTATTTCGAGGTAAATTAACTACAATTTAAAATAATTTTGTTATTTTTAATCTTTATTAAATTTAGATATTTCTTTTACAGCAAGTAACACCGTACAAATATCGCATATTTGGTCTTGGAGGAATGGCATCACAACATGCAAGTTCCTCCAAAGGCGAGGCACAAACAGCGACAGACGAACTTCGAAATACCGTATCTAGAATGCAACAAGAATAGGAAAAATAACGTTCACAATTACAAAGGGAACGTGAACGATCACAAAGGAAACGTGAACAGTGACTGAAAATGATGAAGGAACAAATATCTAATATCAACTGGGATGCGTGCAGAAACAATGATTCTAACGACGATAATTCGGAAGTACCACCAACAAATCTATAAATATATGTTAATAATGTAAAAACATTAATTAATTAATATTAATTTTAAATTTATAAATCGTAATTAAAATTTTATTTTTTTCAAAAAAAATCCAGACGGTTCATTCCGTCCGGAGGCCGTCCGCAATATAAGGACGGTCGCGACCCGTCCTTAAACTTTACGGACGGGTCGCTTCTCGTCCGCAAATTCGCGGTGTTTCCCCATACGTAATCTGGTCGCATTTCCAGTCGCGTTGCGGACGGCCTTGCAGTCCGTAATTACAGACGGGTTACACACTTATTTATATCCAATTTAATGTGAAATAATAAAATATAACATTTTTAAGGAGAAAATAGGTTGAATGTATAATATTTGAGGTGAAACAGATTCAATATACAATCTTTGGCGGAGAATAGTTTGTATTTATAATTGTTGGGCTAAAAGTCATATAGTTCTGGGTAATAGGTTAGAGTCATATAGTTCGGAGGGTAATAAGCTATAAATCGTATAGCTCGGGGAAGAATATGCTAAATATAGTTCGAGAGAATAGGTTAGAAATCATATAGTTCGGGGAATAGGTTGTTTAAAAACTAGTTAATAGAAAATTTAATATTTAACGGAATGGAAAATAGGATGAAAACGTAATAATTTAGAGGAAATATGACTATTAATAATAATTTTGAAAGATAGAATAAGAAGAAAAATTTTAAAAAATAAGATTAAAACGTAATAGTTTAGAAGAATAAATCATTTAGAGGAATTCAGAGGAATAGGTCATTGTATCTATTATCAATATCAATTATAATAGATGAAATGAAACTAAAATAATCATGGAAATGTATGTGGTTGTTATTAGGAGAATAATATAAAGTGATCATATGTTTAGTTTGGGACTTAGGGAATCTCCCTTATGTTTCTTTAACTATATATCGAATTTATATCTCCTTTTTCTTTGTCGTTTTATGTTTAGAAGTAACAAATTGTTTTTGCAATAGTTATTAATTTATTAATTATTAATTGCTATATTTTTTGTGGGTCCGTTGTGTTTTTTCCCTTTCCAAATTTTCGCCAACATGGAATATTCTTTCTATGAATCTCACAATGTTATGTACTAATAACGGTAAAAAAACATTATTGAAACACTTGTATAACCACATGTAAAAGTCTTTACATTTCTTTTTAATTCATTCTTTTCTAGCTTCAGTTAACTGAAATGTTTTCTTGTAAATTAGAGAGTGAGATAACATTTCATATCAATTGAATTAATTAATAATAGATTGATCTTTTCTCATTATTTGTGTTTTGTATTACATCTTTCAAAGTTCCATATATATATATATATATATACATTTGAAAGGAGAATTTCAAAAATACCTTCATAGGGTTAAAGTGTTTCAAAAATATTCTTCTTTGGAAAAAAAGTTTCAACTTCAAATCTATCCTTAAAATATTTATAATCTCATATTACCTTTGTCGACAATTTTTCTCTCTCCTCGAGAGCACTTCTATTTCTCTCTCTCTCTTGTGGAGCGAAAATTATTGTTCTCCCACACCACAACAGATCCGGCGAGAGTAGCTTGAAATCGACATCAAATTTGCTTCCAATAGGTTGAAATCATTTGTTGTCAACAAAGAAGCTTGCAATTAAACACGTTCCGTAGAAAAACCAGGTATGTATAATGAATTTTTCGTATTTCTCTTATGTTTTTCTTGTTTATTTTGTGAGTTATGAAGCACTGGGTCAATATAAGACTCGTTTATTAAAAACAAGTCTAAACGAGTCATATTTATTGAAATGTAAAATAATCGTAATTAGTGACTGGGTCACAGAGTCGCATGGTCGTACTAGGTCACAGATTCTCATCGAGGGGTCAAAGGGATCAAAGGTCAAAGGGTCGCAGGGGTCCAAGGGTCGCAGAGATAAAGGGGTCAAAGGGTCGCAAGGGTCAAAGGTTTGCAGGGCTACAAGGGTCGCAGAGATACAAGGGTCGCAGAGATACAAGGGTCGCAGAGGTACAAGGGTCGCAAAGGGGTACAAAGGTCACAGAGGTACAAGGGTCGCAGAGGGGTCAAAGGGTCGTAGAGGGGTCAAAGGGTCGCAGGGGTCAAAGGGTCGAAGAGGTACAAGGGTCGCACTATCGCACTGGGTCACAGAGTCTCATCGAGTCGCACGGTCGCAATGGGTCACAGTACCCCTTTTTTTATGTTTTTGTTACAGGTGTAATGGATACGGTGGATGAGAAAATCACACTGATTTATTTTTTGTATGATGGTAAATGGGAAAAAACCCCAAATGGAGAATCTGAATGGATTGGTAGAGTTCAGGAAAACCAGAGAGTATTTTTCTATTGTCTATTGGTTAGTCTGACATATCAACAACTTATTGATGAGTTATGCGCAGAGATGATGGTGGAAAATAATACAACGAAGTTGAAGTTAAGCTATTTTCCCAATATTTGTGAAAATAGGAAGCCGACGTATATAATGAATGAGAAGCATCTTATTTGTTATCTATTTGATCGCATAAGAGGAATTGGACCACTGTTGTATGTGGAGATAGAATCGGCAAGTATGAAGTGTGAAATCGAAATTGAGAGGGAAATTGAGCCTTTAACTCCTGCTTTTGGAAGCATTGCTAAAGAAGGTGAGGATCGAGGTGTTGTAGATTATGATGACTATGTTATTGTAGGTCCAAATAACAAAAGTAGAGTTGAGAGTAATCCGGAACAATAAATACTTTGGATTCGGATAATTCTGATAGTGAATATACAAGCGGGTTAAGAGAATATGGTGGGTGTTCCATGAATGTGGTAGTTGATGGAGTTATTTGTGGCGGTAATAAAGTTGATTCTGATGTGCCAACAGAGCATAAGTATGGTGATGGTGAGAACAACTCGGAAATGGTAGTTCACGACAGCGAAAATAATATCTTCGAGTTCGGAGATGGATTGCATCTTAAAACTTGGCAAGAGTTTGATAGCAAGAAGGATGTACAGACATTTGTAAGGAAGAGTTCAATTGAAACTTCATTTAGATATACAACATTGAAATCTGATCGAAGCTGTGGGAAGTACGATGCAAGTTTGCTGGAAGTGGTTGTAAATGGAAATTACGCATGGCAGCAATCTTGAATTCCAAACGGTTTAGTGTGAGAACACACCATCCCATTCATAACTGTTCACCTGTATCTAAATGGACCGAAGCTACAAAGGGCATCACACAAATGGTTAAGGATTATTTGAAAGAGAAATATGCCGAGAACTATGATACACCTCCAGTAAAAGAACGGCTCGTGTAAAAGCAAAGTATGGTGCCAATGTATCGTATTTGATGGCATTAAGAGGCAAATGCGGTGCTTAAAAGGAGATTTGTGGTGATGACTTTGTACATTATAGGAGTCTTCCAAGGTGGTTGCACATGTTTACAAAAAGAAATCCCGCATCTGTCGCAAATCTTCAGCTCGACAATGATGGGAAAAGCTTCAAATACCTTTTTATGGCTATAAGAGCGACTATAAGAGGGTGGAAATACATGCATAAAGTGGTTGTTGTGGATGCAACATTTCTGACAGTAGTGTACAAGGGAGCATTGATTGTGGCGACCGCGCAAGATGGTGAACATCACCAATATCCTATTGCATGGGGAATAGTCGACAAAGAGAAGGACAAATCATGGACGTGGTTTATGTCAAGGTTGAAAGAGGTGGTACTGAACGGACGTGATGTCGTTATGATATCTGATCGCCATAAAAGCTTGATCAAAGCAGGCAAACAAATGTATAAAAAGGCTGATCATGGTTTTTGTGCACGTCATATATCACAAAATATAAAGAGGTACTTCAATAAAGGCATGGTAGAAAGACTTCAAAGGGTGATACTGTGGCGGAAATGTTCTTCAAATGTGCAGTAGCATACACGGAGAACGAATTTGAAGTGCTATTGAATGATTTGAAGGCCAGGTACAAAAATGACTTTTGTGACCTTTGCGACCCTTGTACCCCTTTGCGACCCTTGCACCTCTACCACCCTTACACCCCTCTCCGACCTTTGCACCTCTGCGAGCCATGTACCCCTCTACCATCTGTGTACCCCTGCGATCCTTTGACCCATGCGACCCTTGTGCCCCTGCGAACCTTATACCCTTGTGACCATTGTACCCCTTCGACCCTTTCACCCCCTGTGACCCTTGTATCTCTACGGACCTTGTACCTCTGCCACCCTTGTGATTGTTATGACCTTTGTGGCCATTTTTGACCTTTGTCACCTTTGTGCAGGTATCCTAATGTTGCAAAGTATTTGGAGAAAGAGGAACTTGATCCTGTTAAGTGGGCAAGATGCAAATTTAATGGGGAAATGTACAGCTTATTAACCACTAATGGCGCCGAGTCAATAAATTCAACATTGAAGAAGTATAATTCAGTTGTATTTTGATTGCTCTGAACCACTAATGGCGTCGAGTCAATAAATTCAACGTTGATCCTGTATTCCGATGGACCAACACCACTACTTCAGTTTTTCCCTCAACGAGGGCCTAACAGAGTTTGATTTCAGTTGTATTTTGATTGCTCTGAACCTCCTTTGAACAAGAACATTCCTTTGAACTTGAACTTCATGTTTGTATTTATTTGGTTTTTTTTTACAATAACTCAGCAGTAAGTATTATTGTTAGTATCGTTGTTTTTGTGGGTTTACTATTACTGTAAGAAGGATCGCAGATGGATAAGGGTCGAAATGGGACAAGGGTCACAGGGGTCCAAGGGTCGCGAGGGAAGAGGGTCGCAGGGGTTCAAGGGTCGCGAGGGACGAGGGTCGCAGAGGGACAAGGGTCGCAGAGGGACAAGGGTCACGAGGGACATGGGTCGCACGGGTCCAAGGGTCGCAGATGGACAAGGGTCGCAGAGATTTGAGTCAATTATTTGTAAATAATTGTATTTGTAAATTATAAATAATAAATTATTCATATTATTTGTAAAGAATTGTATTTGTAAATAATAAATAATAAATTATTCATATTATTTGTAAATAATTGTATTTGTAAATAATAAAGGTCGCAGGGGTCGAACGGGTACAAGGGTTGCAGGGGTCCGAGGGTCGCGAGGGACAAGGGTGGCAGAGGGACAAGGGTTCCGAGGGACAAGGGTCGTAGGGGTCCAAGGGTCGCGAGGGACAAGGGTCACAGAGGGACAAGGGTCGCAGAGAGACAAGGGTCACGAGGGACATGGGTCACAGAGGAACAAGGGTCGCAGAGAGACAAGGATCGCGAGGGACATGGGTCGTACGGGTCCAAAGGTCACAGATGGATAAGGATCGCATAGATTTGAGTCAATTATTTGTAAATAATTCTATTTGTAAATAATAAATAAGAAATTATCCATATTATTGGTAAAGAATCGTATTTGTAAATAATAAATAATAAATTATTCATATTATTTATATATAATTGTATTTATAAATAATAAAGGTCGCAGGGGTCCGAAGGTCGAACGGGTACAAGATTCGCAGGGGTGCGAGGGTCACAGAGGTACAAGGGTCGCATAGATAAAAGGATCGCAGGGTCAAGGGGCAAACGGGTAAAATCGTCGAAAGACCCTTGTACCTCTACGACCCTTGTATCTTTGCGACCCTTGTACATCTGCGACCCTTGTACCTTTGCGACCCTCGGACCCTTGCGATCCTTGTACCCGTTCGACCCTTGACCTTGCGACGACTCCTTTTCTTATTATGTATAAATTTTAAAAAAATAACAATGTACCAAATATTTACATCTTTCATTCCCAAAAAAATAACAATGTACCAAATATCAAGTTAATCTGGGGGTGAAGGGATACATTTTCCATTACTAAATATCTCAGCCGCAATCTTCTCACGCATGGAAGGAACATTTCCGTCGCAAATGTAACGCAAAACATTATGCGCTTTCATTACCGAGGCTTCTACGAATTCATAGGCGTAATATCATAGTCATTCGAGCTTTTGTTATGTGTCAGATCTTCATAATATTCATATTTTCATTCATCTTCTCCAGAAACCAAAGAAGGAAACCCTCCGAGAATGAGCATCTTGGAGACAGCTTTTATTAGCTTCTCAATCATCGGATCGATATGCGTTTCCTTGATCCTCCGCTGGCAGTTGTATACCGTGATGCATCGGGTTTTGAAATCCGCTTTGATGGCTACCCAATGACATCGTACATATTGACTACTGAGCGATGGAATGTTTAGAACTGAGACAAAGCCTTCGAAATCACTCATTGGTTCCGTACTTCTGAATGGATACTTTCCATTCAAACTATCACTAAGATATTCCAACAAAGATATTCCAACAAAGTGTACTACATGAAAGCAACATAACAAACGTAAAGTTTCTTAAATATCGTGGGAATGTCTTCATGCGATAATACTGCACCAACAACGCCTCATCCAATTGCTACAAAAAAATTAACACATATGAATACATATGACACAAAATGACCTTTGTGATTTCGGATTTAAAAAAACCTTACATCATATTCAAGCCATATGTTGGGCTTTAATATAATCTCCCAAAACTCTAGCCCCCAGGGAATATCTAGATCAGATTTCCACCAACACTCATGTCCAGGTGTCGTTAGGAACATATATAGAGCAGTCAACCTTTCACTGGTTGCATCAATGAACGAAGGTTCTCGGGTTATCGAGCCCTTTTCTAATCCCTTGAACTATGCATATGATTCTCCTCCTGAGACTATGCGACCCTGCGACTTATACGACCGTGTGACTTATACGACCGTGCGACTTATGCGTCTCTTTGACCCATGCCGACGCTCGATGGAAATTGACTCAAATGAACTTTTTCACTAAATATTACTTACTTGGTGGAACTTTATCAGGAGCAACGACTACAGTAACCTCTCCGGAAATGTATTCAGTTAGAGGAATGGTGGCGCTAGATGTGATATTTTCAACTAATCTCGAAATGTTTCCCAAATCCTCTTCTGAGCCATCTCTAGAGTCATTTTCAGCCTCTGACTCAACCGGCTCTTTTCTTGACACTAGAGATGGACGTCAAAGGAATTCAAAATCATCATCTCTAACAGTGCTAGAAGATTGGTTTGCGGTGCTCGCATCTTTCTCAGCAGATTTTGATTTTGCCTTTTCAGCACCTTTGGGATTTACCGCCTTTGCTTTTGGATTAGGCAAATGAAACCCGACATCCCTTAGAAGATCTCTTACGGTGTTGATGATTCTTTTCTCCGACTTCTTTATTTCCTTCATTAATTTCTGCTCAAGTGTCAAACGGACTGCAGCTTCTTCTCCTTCAGCTTCATCATCACCTTCTCTTTCAGCTACAGCATCACCATCTCTTTCTTCATCAGCTCCAGCAACACCTACCCTTGCTTCATCTTCGTCATCTTCAATCTCTATTATTTTTTCGCCCACGCTGTTTTTCCTCTTAGTCCCCTTCCCTTTCCCATTATTTTGATCACCAAGAACTGCTTTTCGCGTCAGCAATTCTTGCTTACGGATGTCCTCCCAACAAATACCCTTCGGATTTCTACGAAGATGTTCCATCCATATCTGAACATCGAGATCGTGGCATCCGTCATAATCGTTCAGATAAAAAAGTAAAGCTTCCTCTTCGTCTTCAGCAAGAAGAATATTTCGAATATCCTGAAGAACAAAAATAACCATTATTACCCTCTGTGTAATTGTTATCCTTGTGACCCTTGTGTACTTGTTACCTTAGAATCTCCGATCAGCCTTATCACATCTACATACTTCAGGTTAATACTGGATTTAACCATCTTCTTGCACATTCTTGGGCATTATGGATCCGCATCCATAACATCAACATACCATCTCATTCCGCCCAAAATAAGGATGGTTTCAAATGGAAGTAACTGAAACATTCAAAAATGATAAAAATGCAAAAAGTACGAAAACATTCAAGTTATTGGAATAATATATACAACTTACCATGGATGGGATCATGAACCCGCCACAATACCATTTTGGTTTCGGTGCTTCCCCGCTAACGTGCTTGCGGCAAGTATTCACAATCTTCTCGAATGTGTAACGCCCCCATTGAAAGCCTTCACAAAATTCCAACTCATCAACTATGTCAATGAGATCATGGCTGATAGAGTTGTCTGATGAAGGCTTGTGAGCCATAACTTGCGCCAACAACATCAAAGTTTCCAACCTCGTCCGGTCGTCGGAATTCTTCGTCTTCACAAGCTTTTCAATGATTTTTGCGGGGGTCACTTTTCTACGGTCGAAATTCTTCCGCCTGAATGTATCACCCCTTTTGGACTCCCATACTTTAGGATATGGTCTGCATTTCAATCCGGAAATTAGTGCATGCTCCACTATAGAGTACCGGATGGGAACACCGTTTAAGACGAACCACAACTCCTTCTTGTCCCGTACAATCACAGAGTGATTTAGGAGGATAGACATTTGAACCTTCGTCAATATGGAGTCACATTGGAAATGGAATAAATGCATAAATTGTGACTCCTTCTCAAAGTAATGCAACTCATATTCATCTAAGATTCCTCTTAGTTTCGTTATTGTCTCGTGAGGATAACACTTGGTGGTGATCTTTGGCATTTTGTCCATGTGATTAAATTCATACATAAACTTCGGTTTTAGCGCCAGATGCAAATGACCAATTAATTAACAATACATTATACTTCTACCGACTCAAGCGACCCATGCGACTCAACCGACCCATACAACTCAACCAGCCCATGCGACTCAAACGACCTTCGGACCCTCTGCGACACTCAACCGACTCACTGAGACTCAAGCGATCCATGCGACTCAATTGACCTCTGCAACTCAAGCGATCCATGCGACTCAATTGACCTCTGCAACTCAAGCGACCCACGGGGCATAATATCAAGCGACCCATGCGATTCAAACGACCTTTGCAACCTCTTGCGATGCTCAAGCGACCATTGTGACCCAAACCGACTCATTGAGACAATCGACCCTTGCGACTCAACCGACTCACTGAGACTCAACAGACACAGTAACACTCACATCCATTTCAAATCAATAAACCATTTTGCGACTCGACAACCTGCAAAACCCTAAAAATCGATCTACTTACACTTATTGACGCCATTGAAGGTTTACCCGTGCTCTCTTCTTCACTGTTGCTGTTGATTCTAGTCATTTTCTTTTTGCCAACTTCAAATCGATCCCTCTCAAGTTCGAAATCACTTCGTCTTTCTTGCTTTTGACACGGTTTGATAGTTTTTCACGTCGAAAAACTGCAAAACTTGAACTTTTTACATTCGAAAATTAAAGACAAATTTATCTTTTCTCTTATTTTTTTCCTATTTAATAATTATTTTTACAAATGTATTTTTAAAACACTTTAACCCTGCAAACGGATCTTCCGCCAGATTTAGATGTGGTAAGCAAATAATCCAACGGATCAAAGATTAAAATGAAATAAAAAATAAAATAATCTGACATCGTATTTCTTTTTGGTAGTCTGTAAATACATTGAAGAAGCAGTCCACCTCTCGCTCAACAAATGGCTTTTATATTTATTTTTATTTACAATTATATTTAATCATTTTATTTAAGTTTCATTTATTTTAAATTGTATGTTTAAAACTATAAGTAATTTTAGAAACTCCAAAAATGTATTATTTATTATAAAAATGAAAATACATAATACAAAACTATAGTATAAAAGTCAATTACACAGAAATTGAGCTTGAATACAAACTCAATTACTTTTAATTAGAATACATTTCTATTGATTTTTATCAACATAAAAATAAGATAATGTTTTATCTTTTATTAATTAATTAGAAAGATTAATTATAATATCTAGCCTCTAAATTTTCAAAATTAACCCCAAAGAGGAAAATAAAAACTTACTAGAGTAAGTTGATACGACATACAATTATAAGTATATAATAGCCAAACACCTAGATCACCGACGCATTTATTAAATTCCCAAAATATCCTTGACAGCGACGTGTTATTACATCACTGTACAAGCGTTTGGGTTCTCGTCACTGAAAATCTGAGGTGGATAAGCATACATATTCTCCATTGGATACCTTGGCGGGTGATAATTATAGTAATATTCGTTCCTCTTAGTCTCCACCACTTTCGCCTCCTCCGCCGCCGTTTCTCCGCCTCCTTCCGCAGTCACCGATTTGGCCTCTCCCCCGCCGGAATCTTTGGTTTCTTTGGGTTGGTCTTCTTGTTTGGTCGTCTCTTCTTTGGGTTTCTTTTCCTCTTTTTTCTTCTTCTTGTCCTCTTTGGACGGTTTGTCTTTGGTCTCTTTGTCTTTGTCTTTCTCCGGCGACTTTTGCGGCGGGGGATCTTGCTTGACGACGACAGCGTGTTTGCCGGTTCTTCTGTATATATTTTCGACTAACTTCTCCGGCGTGAAGACTCCTCTCACGCTCACCTGTGAAGCCTTGTAATCTGGTTCCACACTTTCCACTCCTGCAAAAGAACAATAATGAGTGTTAATTACTTTAATGTTTTTGGAAAAAAATAACCTATTAGAGTGAATTACATACAAATTTAATACGAAAATTTGATTTACAAATCTACTGTTTTCGGATAAACAAAATGTCAATATTTCACCACAAATCATATTTTTTAAACAATGTAAATTGTTTTTTTGTTATTAATTAATCAGAAACATGCGAAAAAATTGCAAAAATTACTAAAAAAATTTACATTCACAAAAATTCACGAAGAAAAAGCAAACTTTACAACATATCTCATCATATGTAGTGAAAATATTAAATTAGAATTTATGTTAAAGAATAAATAAATAGGTTATGTGAAAAATAAGAAAATGTAAAAATATTCAATTAAATTGAAATGTGTTAGGCGGTGTTTCGGAATGTCAAGATTCTTAAAAAAATCAGAGGATTGAGTGATAGTTAAGTATTTGACTTACTTGGACCCACTTTTGAACTCATCTTAAAATAATCTTTGATTTCTAAAAAATATATTATTTTTCCCAAAAATTAATATTGGTGAGAAAAAGTTTTGTGTGCCAAATACAATTAATGAAGAAAACGAATTTTTTTATTAAAAAAATAGGAGAAGAGAAAATTAATAGGGTTATAACTTTATTCCTAAGCTTTTGGTATTATCTCCTTGCACTCTTATGAATGGGCAAAAAGTACAGTACAGTACCAACGAGAAATAAAATAGTAAGATGATTATAAAATTAGGAGCTTCACAAATCTATTAAATTTGTCTATTTTTTTAAATGATAAAAAACATGTGATAGGTAGCAACAACAACTCCTTTTTTTATAAAATAAAGAAAAAAAAACAAACCTTTCATTCTCATGATTCTCTTTTGGATCTCCATGGCACATGCTTCACAGTGCATGTGAACTCTCAGCACCACTGTCACTACCTATGACCCAAACCCACACACCCCAATTTTTTTATTAATGTCGCATAATAAAATCAACATTTTCCATTACAAGATATGTGATTCAATCTATTTGTAGATAAATTACTCATTACAATGAGAGTTCAAAAGAATCATTTGGTAGCGAATCATTCGAATTTATTATATAAAATTTAGGGTTAATGTGAATATTTACCAATTTTATGATAGAATATGTAAAACACTTGTTTTACATATTCTATCATATTATTACCTCTTTTTTCTTTATTATATTATATCATATGAAAATTCTCTTGGAAGCATCCAACTATTGCAACAACCCTAAGAGTCCCAATAAAAATATTTTTTTATGAAATGAAAATGAAGTAATAAAAAAAAATAGTTGAGAGAAATGAATAGTACCTCTTCTTTTTTCTTCTCGTCCTCGGCTTTAGGTTTATCGTCTTCCTCGGGCTTCTTCTCAGGTTCCTTCGATGCTTTTGGCTCTGGGATAGGAGAAAGAAGCTCCACTTGGCGATTGCTCTTCCTCTGCAATCTCTCCAACACCTTTAATGGATCTGCTTTGTCTCCTTTTACAATCACCTTACTACTTTTACAGTCTGTCGTTACATCTACAACCCCTGTTTATTTTCATGTTGTTTCCTCGGAATGTGAGATTATATTACAGAATAGGAGCTGAAAAGTTTATACAAATCTCCGACTTGGATTAGGGTTTTAAAAAGAGATGGGATTAGGGTTCCCTTATCGGATCCATGTACTATCATTATGTAACTGAGCCCATTGCCAAATATATCCATCATTGAAGAACTAAATGGGATCTAGCAAACGATAGAAATGCCAAAATCTTCATGGGGTTTTTTATTATGTACCTTCGAATCCTTTTAGACACCGACGAACTTTTTTGGCACAGCCTTCGCAGTGCATGAAAATCTTAAGAACAATCTCCTGAGGTTTTTTCTCCTCTTCCTTCGAATCTTTCTCCGGTGAATCTTCAGATTTCTCCGGCGACTTATCCGGTTTCTTCTCTTCGGGTTTCTTCCCGGATTCTTCTCCTTCCGCAGGTTTCTTCTCCTCCATTTTCTTCTCTTCCACTGGATTCTTGGCTTCCTGAAACCAAAAACAGAGCAAAGACAAAAAGTAAAAAGATGAGAATGGAAGTAAAGTTATGAGATTATTCACAAAGATCCTTTTTTTATAAAAAAAATGAAAATCAAAGAGACCTCTCCCATTGATTTTAGTGTCTATGTGGAACTTTAGTGGCAGCGAGATAAAAGCTTTCTTCTGCAACTCTCTCTTTCTCTATGAACCATCAGATTATAAGTAGGGAAATTGCAGCTTTAGAGAATATATTTATACACAGGAACGTCATTGATTGTATACCTATTAAATATTTCAAAAAAGTTTATTTAATTTTTTTGTTCCATCATTGTTTAAAAATGGGGTTTCAATATTTATTATTACAAAAAAGTACAGTAAACCAATGAATTCGTTAAAAGTGGTTGCAGGCAACCCACAATTTGGATTCGTTTTGTAAATTTATTTATTTATTTATTTGAAATTTTGTGAACATTTTATCATTGAAAAAAAAATATGACAATGGCAGAGAAAGAGATAATAAATCACATGCAAGTGTCTTTGTGTAAAATGCTTGTAGTACATGACGTGAATTTTTATGACGAGGCACGTGCACTCCGGAAGACAACGCTGACTCAAATCTTAACCTAAAAAAATATTGAAATCCAGCATTGCTTTTTAAAAAATCGCCTAAAATATACCATTTTCATTTTAAGTATATAGAGTTTAAAAACTTATAATATAAAATAATATATATTGGATTAATGATTTTTTAATAAAACTATGTAGATGGTGTACAAAATTTATCTTTTGAATCTTTTATGAGATAAAAAGTCCGGACCTTGCAAATGTCCATAAAAAATAAGTGCAATATAATATATGAGTTCAAAATTTCAAATAAGTAAATCTTAAATGAAGGATTTTGTAAGGAACATGTTGGGCTTTGTAAGGCCTTTAGGTCGACCTCTCATGTTATTATGCTACTACGAGGGCTTACCACATTTGTTTCGTCCATGAGCAGCACACTTTCATTCTGGGCCCCAAAACTTTTCTTCTTTCTGTCTTTTGTATTTCTTTTAGCATAATTCTTATTTAATTGGCAAAATATGTCGAAAAATTATTTGTATAAGAAAATATATTATAAATGTATTAATAGGTTTTATAACGTGAAACTAAATGAATAATTCTTTTCATTTTTTATATGTAAATTATTATATTATTTCATAAAAATAAATAAACTATAAATATTTCTTCCAAATTAATCCATTATTATAACACACATATAAATTGTTTTGCACAATTTATATGTTTTATCCATGGTTCATTTTGTTTTTTGATATCTTTTAAACCAATTGTTTTTCTTTTTTCATATATGTACACACCATGTCGAAAATGATTTATGTCTGGACGTATAAACATAAGTTGATAACATCCGATTAGATTATTAATGATCTGGCAATAATTAATTCAAATGGTGAATAAAAAATACTAAATGTCTTTTTACAATATTTTTTTAAAAATTTCAAACTAGATTCAGTAGACCATAATATCTGTAATTTTCAATAACAAGAATATAATGTAATTATTTTATATTTTTTAATAAATTGAAAGATTTTATGTGGGCATGTTTGTAATAATAAGACCGTGGATCAAGTGGTTAACAATGTAGGCATTGCAGAATTTAGAATGTTTGAAGATTACTCATGTAGATCAAATGTAGTTCCTTTAATGGTAAATGTGAGGCCTAACATAAGTCCCACTTTTCTTTGACTAATCTAAAATAAGGTTAATTAGATGTATAAAAAATATCTGCCTACGACCAAAAGAAAGAAAAGCGGAGAAGAAAACAAATAGAAAAAAAAGAGAAGAAAAAAAAGAAAAGAAATATTTGTCAGGTTTTCTTCGTTCTTTATTCATGGTTGAATTCTTATCGAGATTTTGATATAACTTTGAATTTTTTCTTATCATTATTCTCTCAATTTGAATACCTATATAATTGATACTGATTATTTGATCGAATCTATACTAGAGGAAAATCGATTTATGTCATAGTTAGCAATATCATTGTGAATAGTCAAGTCAATGGAGGGCTAAGGTGATGCTATTTTTCTATCCCAATTTCGGTTTTGTTGTTGATTTGTGGAGAAGTTTATATATTTAAAATAAGACATTATCACAATAGGATTTTAGGATCATAATGGGAAAATTGAGAAATCACAAGTGAACATTGGATTAAAGCTTAGAATTGTCGTGTGAGGATCAATGACACATATATGAGTTGTTTTAGTGATTAGAGATAATCTATAGAATTGACGTTCGACCAAATGTTGGCTTGGAGAACGTCAATATTTTGGGTTCAATGTTGAAGCGAGTGAACATCTTGTCTAGTGTGCTAGCTAAATCAAATGATTTCAAACTCGAGCTTTTGAAACAAGGTGTGTGTGAACGTGTCCGTAAGAGTTGTCACGTGAGGAGTATCGGGTCGACGATGATAGTATTGCGAACCTTGTACCAGAGTTGAGATCGTATCGTGCTGAACGTGTGGTAACTTTTCGAGCGAAGAAATGCAGTAGTTAGTCAGATCAATGGATCTGTCAGTGTCGCACCGTGCTAAGGTTGTGGTAACCTTTTGAGCGACTGAATGTTGCAGTAAGCGGGATCAGTGGATCTGCCAACGATGTACCATATTGGAATTGTGGTAACCTTTTGAGCGACGGAACGTTATATTATACTGAACGTTATATCCTAATCCATTCACTTCTTCAAAGTTAAATAACAATCTCAATATAATCTCTTCAAGCATCTTATGATGTTTTCCATGGAAGAATACCAATTTTTGGAGTATAGTCTAAGCTGCACAATTTGCAATTCCACATCCCAAGAGGAGCAAAGGCAAACTCATCGTCGCATCTTTAGCCGATTGGGTTGTTGGCCCCAAGATGAGCATATGCGGTGTAAGCATCCGTTCCTTGTTTATTTTTCATTATCAGATAGTTATATCGAGTTCAACCGAGCCAAATCATGTAAAATAATTTGTCTTAAAAGAATTTCAACCATTGGATATGCTCAATACATCTACAGATCAATGGACCAACTAACCTTGGATAAATATGATCTTCCAATCTATAGAATAATTCTTTCTCTTATGCGGGATGAATGTTTGATTGTTGATCCGAATCAGACAACAAAGACAACGATAGCAAACTTCTATGAAACACTAAAATTTGAACTTGAATCGAAATCAGAATAACTGTCGTTAATCCAAGATTCATTCAGACAGGAATGTGACTCCAAACCATACGTACGTAATATATCCAACGATACATGCTAAACTATAAGTTTGAAAAATTGTAGAGGAAGGGTGGGAATTATACGGGTGATGTTGCAAAGAAAAATAGTTGCCGGAGTGTCATGGCAAAAGAGTTGTGACTAGGGTGGGCAAATTACCCGAAAATCTCGTTCCCACCCGAAACCCGTCCCGAACCCGCATAAAATTACTCGAACCCGCGGGTTCGGGTTCGGGTTCAGGTAATGAAATCTCATTACCCGCGGGTTCGGGTTCAGGTTCGGGTTACAAAATAACTGAAACGGGTATCCGCGGGTACCTGAGTATATTTATATAGATATATATAATTAGTCATATATATATTGAATTAATTACAATTATGCCATTTAACCTAAAGTTTTTTATGTCATTTTTTTCTTCCTACCGCCTCCCTCTCGTCTCCCTATGCTCTCTCTCACCATCGTGCTCTTGTCTCGGTGTCTCACCGTGCTCTCTCACCGTGCTCTCGTCTCACCGTGCTCTCATCTCCCTCCTCACCGTCGGCTGTGCTCTCGTCTCCCTGTGCTTTCAAACTCCGGTTGTGCTCTCGTCTCCCTTCTCACTGTGCTCTCTTCGCTCGCCTCCATCACCGCCGGTAAACGCCCTTGTTTCCATCGGCCCTATTTCCGTTGTTAGTGTTATGTCGCCCCTGTTTCTGTCACCGTTGGTGACATTACGGAATCGCACCTAGACCTCTAAGTTCGGGTACCCGCGGGTACCCGGTATATTAGACAAGTACCCGAGCCTCTCGGATTCGGATAGAAAAATGTCTACCCGTCCGGATTCGGGTACCCTCAAAAATCCGGGTACCCAACCCGTGCCCAGCCCTAGTTGTGACAGTGCCATCATGTATCGTTATCTTGTTTTGGTTGAAGACATTTTGCCTGAGTTCATAATGACCTAATCGTGCAAGCAAGGTCGTGAACTACTTTTTTTAAGTTTTCTCAGTGCATGAAAGCTTTTACCTTCCAAGGAAAAGCTCAATGTTGTCTTGCGGTGACGAAAATAAGCAATAGGGATTTAAAGGGTGTTCCAAAATCCCAGACCACAAAAATACATCAATCAAGTACTCCAAAACTAAGATGGTAAGGCTTTAGTCTGAGTCACGCAAATACTACAGAGAACAAGAACCTAACCAAAAATTGATACCAACCATACAAACTTATAATGTGAGGTGCAATTAGGGAGTATACTCAATGATACCCCTAGTTCATTCTCTGCGCAGCTTCCTTTGCAAGAACTCTCTCCTTGGCCTTGGTCTTGGCCTGCGATTTCGATCCCATTATGCCACCGCCCCACTTCTTCCTATACTCGTCATATTTGTCATTGAAATTCGCCTGCACATCAGAATAAGAAAAACCATTGAAGAAATGAGCTATAAGAAGAGTTCTCCTGTCATTATTGACATGTAACATATTGAATATCTTACCTTGATGGCCTCAAGGACTTTGCTGAATTCCATCTTATCCTCATTCTTCACGGTAGTCAGACACAAGCAAGAAGCAGTTTTCTTGTGGACAATCTGAAAAAAAAAATGCATAGGGGAAGATACAATGACGCAAAGTTTTCTCAAACCAAAAGAGCTGAGCATAACAGAAAAAATCTTAAGTACCGCTCCGAGGCGCGATTTGCCCTTAACAATGCAGTAGGGAACTTCCATTTTCCTACACAAAGCAGGCAACCAGACGACCAATTCAATAGGGTCCACATCATGAGCAATGACCACCAATTGTGCCTTGTTCTGCGATAAGAGAAAAGAGTGTTTTCCATAAATCTCTATTGCACAAACTTCCTCTGCTAATGTTTAAAGAGCAAGTCATGATAAAGAATCACAAACCTGCTCAATCAGATATGTCACATGGTTAAGACCATATTTCACAACAATTGGCTTTTTCGCTTCAACAGGTTTTCCCTCAGCCTCAGACTGAGCTTTCTTGAGAAGTCGCTCCTTCTTTGCCACCTTGTCCTCAGGCCTGTATTTCAGGAGAAGCTTAAAGAGGCTAGTCGCTGCAACAAAAAGTAAGGCATGTCAAGGCTGCAATATCACAATTATCTTAGTAACCAGGTGGTAATAGGGGTATGTAATCTACATCATTAGTAACAATTACAAGCCTAACAGCAAAAATGCTGAGCGACACAAAAGAAGACACCACACCCCATTCACGAGATGACGTCCAGAGAGAAGTCACGATAACCAACATAAGAAGCATACACTATAAAATGCACCTTAGCAACTATCAGAATAATATAAAGAGGAACTCTAGCAAATATATATTATAAGTGCATTAAATGCTTGCATGAAAGCTCAGTGATGATAGCATGTAGTATGACCAAGAAAATCATGCTATTGCAAAATAACTATCATTACCACACACCTAAGAGAACTAAGAAACACTTGATAAAATAATCAAGGAAGCAGAACAAGACTCATATAACAACGATCCAAAACTTATCAGTGAAACTATTCAGGTAAATGAACTATTTACCTAGGTTCTTGTCAAGGGTCTTTGTGAATTGATTCACTGTGGGAGGAACTTTCAACCTCTGCTTGAGGATACGTTTCTGTCTCTGGAGGCGTATAGCCTTTGGCCACTTAATGTATCGGGACAGATCCTTTTTGGGAGGTAAAGCCCCACCGATACCAAATTGCTTGGGACGCTTCTCAAACAAAGGGTTGGTAACTTTTTCCTGAAACCCCAGAATTTAAACAAAGTACAACACAATTTAGTGAGAAGACAACAATTCATAGATGAAAATCTTCTGAGCGCAGAACAAATGATCACATACCTGCTTCTTTTTAGCAGCCACTTTTACTCCTTTCTTTGGGGCCTATTACCATCATAACGAATAATAAGTAAGAGCTTTTCAACATTCAAATCGCTAAACAGAAATCTAAGAGTGAACATGGCTTCAGATAGAATACAGAAAACACCCATTTTTTGCGGTAAACCAAGTAACAGAATACCAGAAATTCCATCGTACAATCACCAGGAAAAAACAATTGGGTACAAATTCAGAATGTGACAACGTAACATAGCGTAAATTCAATATTTCAATTAAATCATGAACAACTGAAACTCAAAGGCTCGAAGAATTTCGTTCTCCACAGTGTTTTTCACGATTTTCTCCCCAAACAGAACACGTGAGATTTCTTATTACAAGTATGCACAAGCCAACACTAAACTCCATATCCAGATAATAGAACACGTAAAGACTTTTAAGTGGAAATTTGAGATCAATTACCATCTTCTACGTTCCACTCCTCCTGCAGCTACGAGCAGAAAACCTAGACCTCAGACAGAAACGTAAGGTGGGATTTTAGGGTTTCGTTATTTTAGGTATATATACACACACACATAAAAAGAAAGAGGAACATGGGCCTGTGTAATTTTGGATTGGAATGGCTAAATTGATTTAAATGGGTCATAAATATAAAAGTCTAATGGGCCGTAATAGGCATCGTGGTCGAACCGTGACTGCCAGCAAATCAACCTGAAAAAGTCAAGGCTCATGAAGATGAATTCCACAAAAATGAATAATAATTTGGACAATAAGATTTCCTATTATTTGAAATTTAAAAATTAATAATATATATAAATATTGAAAAATAATTAAAATCAAACTTTATTCTTCTAAAATTTCACTTTAGCTATTCAAATTATATAAAAAATATTCAAATGTTATATACACAGAAATATAATCCATCCATGTATAATATACAAAAGATTATATAAATTTTGATTTTTTTTTGGATCATCACAATAACTCTTGTATTCATCATAGTTGAATCTTTCAAATGGTTAAGACCATTTTAAGATAGCGAAATTTTGAGAGAATTATTTCAAAACAAAAAATATATCTAATTATAATATAATTACAACATCAAAAATCGTTCAACTTGAACGAAGGAGGGGCTGACAGAAGCTTGTAAGACGATGAACTGCGAGGGCTAAACAATCCACAAACAGGGGAAGTAGGCAATTCGTCGATATCCAAAGATTCAATTTCGGCCAAAGTTTTGAAGAAAAAGCTAACTTGACAAGGAAGAACAATGGGACCTTCTCTTTGGTAACCAAACTCTTCCTCTGCATCTTCTAATAACGCTTTGAACAAAGGATGATTCACCATTTTTGCCCTTACCACAAAACGTTGTTTATCAGGACCAACATATACCGTGAAACATCCGTGTGGTGCTAATACCGTTTTCTTCTTGTTCTTTTGTTTTGTTGGCGATTCTTGAAGAAATGATGGACAAGACAAGCTTTTTTTGAGTTGGACAAAAGGTTGCGAATGATTAAATAGAGTTATATTTTCATCTTGGATCTTGATCTCTTCGTTTTTGGTAATTATATTGGTTTCGTTTGGAATCACAAGGATATTCGAACTCTTTTTGTTCTTGTTCTTGCGTCCTAAAGACTTTATCTTTTTCCACGTCTTCGAAATTGGACTCTTCTTCTTGTTAGGTATCTCCATTGGTATAACTCCTTAGAGGCCTTGTAAAGCCACTATTAAGAAAAAAACAGTTTTGGAATTTTGTGGAAGAGGTGATGAGAACTAGGAGAAGGAAAAAGAATACATAGAGGGAGAGGGGACGGGTACTTCCCAAATATAATTATTTTTAAATGTTATTTTATTGATTTTTTTTTTGTTAATTTCGTTATTTTATTGATTTTGTCAACGGAGATAAGTTCAAAAAAAGAAAAAAAAAAGAACTCATGCTGGTCATTGCAAGGGACATGCCACTCCTAAAGGCCACTCGAATGCATTTTATGTGCCTATGTGAATGATGTATACGTGCGTGTTTAAAAGATGTGCACACGACAGCACGATCAACATAATTTTATAAATCTCTGTGAAATAATTTGTACAAAAATAATATTTATCTTTTCCCAACAAAACATAATATTTTAAATGGGTTTATTACAAAATTTGTTTATCTTGTTACAATTTGTGATGGTTATCTATTATTTTCAATCATAAATTTTATCGTAGAGATTTTGATTATTTTTATTACCCATATAACTAAAATAAGTATAAATTATTTGTTCTTTAATGACGTAATCAATTTATGGTTTTTCTTCCATAAATAATTTTTTTCTTAGTAAACTTAAAGAAAACCCATTCTCCAAAGGCATTATTATATCAGGACAAAACTTGAGAAATCCAAAAAATAAAATCATTTTTAAAAAATATTGGTTTTCTTTTTATCTTTTTGGGCATTTATAAGCTGGAAATGTAACTAACATAAAAAATATCAAACTATTTTATTTTAATTTATAAAACATGAATTATTATCTTTAATCTAAAAAGATCCAAATTTATTTTTTTTGCTTTAAAAACACTAATTTAGTAATATAATGTAGAAAAGACCAAACTTTTAAATTTTTGTCTATAAAACACAAATTGTTACTCTGAATCTAAAAATTTTGAATTTTTACATTTTGTCTAAAAAATATAAATTTATCAAATTAATCATATCCATGCACAAACAAAAACACTAAATCATATTTTAACTTAGGTAGGGATAGTCAATCCGGGTTACCCGGATCGGACCGACCCGGATCAACCCGAAAAACTCGGATCGTTTATCCTAAAAACCCATATGGGTTCAGATTTTAGAACCCATTCAAGTTCGGGTCGGTCCGATCTGGATTCGGGTTAAACCCGAAGAACCCGAATTAAATTTTAGGTTATTTTCTGAGAATCACATGACTAATATTTTAGGTTTTTAGAATTCATTTTATTTTGGTATTTGCGAAGTTAATTTTTATGAGTTATATTATGTAACTTAGATATGTATTTTTTTAATTTTTTTGTATGTTAACTTGTTTTTTTAGAGAACCCGAAAAACCCTTACAAAATCCAAAAAACCTGAATAACCCGAACCCAAATAACCCAAATAACCCGAGTAACCCAAATAATCCGAATAACCCAAACCCAAATAACCCAAATAACCCGAATAACCAAATAACCCGAATAACCCGAACCCAAATATCCCGAATAACCCAAATAACCCGAACCCAGATAACTCGAATAACCCGAATAATCCATGGATACCCGAATTTAATTTGGGTTATTTCGGGTTCACTGTTTTAGAACCCGAAGAACCCAAACCCGAATCGAAACCCGAAGAACCCAGACCGAAAAACATTCGGGTTCAATTCGGGTTCATTTTTGTAGACCCGAGGAACCCGAACCCGGATCGAAACCCGGATTGGCCACCCTATTTTAACTCTTTGAATTTTTAAGTGTTGTCTAAAAAAATACAAATTTATCAAATTAATCATATCCTAAAGTTAGTGTTTTTAAGACAAAAAATATAAATTTGGGTTTTTTTTAGATTGGAAATATTAATTCATGTTTTATAGACTAAAATCAAATAGTTGGATATTTTTTTTATGCTATATTCACGTAATGTAACTATAATTTTTTCCCGTTCGAGAACGGCGTCGTTTCAAAATTAGAATCATTACAACCTAACACAAATATTGTCGTGCGTATATGTGGCGGTCATTCTCTCCTATCCGAGTCGGTAATGTCTTCCTTTCTTCTTCGTCAGTTATACTGATCCACAACGTTCACCTTATGTCAGGTTCCTTCTCATTTCTTCATAATTTTTCCGATTCCTTATGATTTCTCCGTTTTCATTCGTGGATAAAAAAATTGGAACTTTTTTTTATCTTTGTGCTACTTCGTGTTTTACTACTCCTTCGACCTGAAGTAATGGGTTGATACAATTTGCAACACCCATTGGTCCTTATCCATAGAGCTTGAATTTGAAAATATGAAAAAAAATTCGACTATTCATGGTGAATGATGAATGATTTGCAATGCTGTGTTCTAAAGTTGCTGTTGGAACCAGTCAGTCTTAATTCGAGATACAACGATACAAACAGAATAACGAGCAATAAATAATATGTAAAACTTATTAACGTGAATCTAACGAATGTAAAGTTACCGACTTTTGATTGAGGCCTGCGAAACTGCAGTGTCCTAAGACAGAAATTTGCGGTCGCTTCTGTCTAGAGGATGCAACGACCACAGAAGTTCAAGACTCCTGTCGAATCTATAATGTAAATTTTTCTCAGAATACAGAGAAGAAGGAATGGAGAAGATCAGATTTTGTTCTCTGATGAACAAAACTCCTATTTATGGAGTTTTTCGGACAGCGGTTGAAAGAGGAGCCAAAATCGGTTGAAGTTGAAAGGTTGTGACTGTTGTAGTTGAAGGGTTGTGACCATTTGGTGAATACGAAATTTAATTCAGAAAAGAAAAAAAATCGTATTAAGCCAACTAGCCGAAGGCCCATCCGTGACAAGCCCAAGAGCCCAAGGCCCTAAGGCCCAAGGCCCAATCTTTTGATTTTAATTTTAGATATCCAAGCCCACCACAACGTAGCTCACTATCTCTCTTTGCCCCATTTAATAACCTTCCATAAATAACTCTTTATATAAAGTTATTTTTTCTTCTCATTTTTCCAATGTGAGACTTTTACATGTCCCATGTCCTACAATACCCCACATTTTCTATTCAAACCGAAATAATACCCCACATTTGAATAGAAAATAAAATATTAAGACCATTTCGTCAATTCTGAGAATTGTGGTAAGATATGCATCTGAAAGGTGTCTTTTAGACTTGAACCTTTCATAGTGAATACCTATTGGATTTACTTTGTGAGATAGTGAACTAAAAATTCTTTACCTACTCATGTTTCACAGTAAATCGAAACAATAAGTATCACACATACCAAACGACATATTTCGATTCTTACGGTTGTGTTCATTCTGGTCCTGAACATATCCTTCGTTCATGAGAATTTTAGAGAACTTAGCCATATCAATTCTCAAAGATGAGACCCCACATCAATCTCATATAGGTGTTGCTAATCAGAAATAGTTCGTCACTATTCCACTTTTGAAGCTATTAGCATCATTAAGAATCCAAGATTCATCCCTTAATCATCAACGGAAACACACTTTATTTCAGCATAGGAATAGGTATGAAAGTGTGTGTTGCACTTTGAGTCTTCCTCAATTAGTTTGCCTATTGAACCTAGACCTTGGGATCTCCAATGCTGCTAGGTTAGGTTTCCATCAAGTAATGACTCATTCCATTGGCTTTAAACCCATTCCCCTCGCCGTCCACAAAACTTGCTCTCTACCAAGGCCTTTAGTCAACGGATCTGCAATGTTTTCTTTCGATTTTACGTAGTCAATGGATATTATTCCATTTTTTAGCGAATCTCGTATAGTGTTATGACGTCGCCTTATATGCCTCGATTTGCCATTGTAGATTTGGTTCTTAGCTCTTGAGAGAGCAGCCATACTATCACAATGTATGCAAATGGCAGCAACAGGCTTTTGCCATAACGGTATTCCTTCTAGGAAGTTTTTGAGCCATTCGGCTTCTTTAGCGGCTTTTTCTAACGCTACAAATTCCGCTTCCATAGTTGAACACGTCACAACAGTTTGTTTTGATGATTTCCAAGATATGGCTGCTCCTCCAAGTGTATAGACATACCCACTTGTAGACTTACAATCCGTATTGTTTGAAATCCAGTTCGCATCACAATATCCTTCCAACACCGGAAGTTATTTTGAGTAATGCAACCCATAACTCATCGTATGTTTCAGATATCTCAAGACTCTTACTAACGCAACCCAATGTTCTTTTCCTGGGTTGTGAGAATACCTACTAAGTCGACTTATCGAATATGCTAAATCTGGTCTTGTACAATTCATGATGTACAATAAAATCCCAATAACCTGAGTATATTCCAATTGTGATACACTCTCACCTTGATTCTTTTTAAGGTGAATAGATGGATCATATGGAGTTACAACAGGTTTATCATCGAAATGTCCAAACTTCTTCAGAACCTTTTCGATGTAGTGAGACTGCGTTAAGATGTAACCTTCCGGACTTCTATGAATTCGGATTCCTAGTATTACATCAGCAGGTCCCATGTCTTTCATATCAAAACAAGAATGCAACATCTTCTTGGTTGAAATGATCATGTCTTTATTTGTACCCATGATTAACATATCATCGACATAGAGGCATACAATGATATATACGTCTTTGTACTCTTTCACATAGATACATTTATCACATTCATTTATCTTAAATCCATTTGATAATAACGTAATATCAAATTTCTCATGCCATTGCTTAGGAGCTTGTTTAAGTCCGTAAAGAGATTTAATCAATTTACAGACTTTCTTTTCTTGACCTTTGATCATAAACCCTTCGGGTTGATCCATATAGATTTTTTCGTCCAATTCACCATTCAAAAATGTGGTTTTTACATCCATTTGGTGAATCTCCAAATGGTGAATCGCCGCAATTGCAATTAACGTCCGTATAGACGTAATTCTAGACACGGGCGAATAGGTATCAAAGAAATCCATTCCTTCTTTTTGACGATAACCTTTGGCTACTAATCGTGCTTTGTACTTTTCTATAGAGCCATCTGGTCTCATCTTTCTTTTGAATAACCATTTATGCCCGATGGTTTTATGATCCGGAGGTAAATCAACCAATTTCCACGTGTTATTTTGCACAATGGAGTCCACTTCACTTTGGATAGCCTCTTTCCAATAAGGTGCTTCTGACGATTCAATCGCAGCCTTATAAGTCTGAGGTTCTCCTTCGAGAACAAAGGTCACAAAGTCATGCCCAAAGTTTTTTGTTGTTCTTCCACGTTTACTTTTTCTAGGTTCTACAATTTCTTGTTGAACCGATGAAGAACCAGCCCCATCATAAGACGAATCACCATATGTTCGTTTTGCATGGTTTTTCTCCTTGAAAGAAAATATATCCTCAAAGAATTCTACTTCGGCAGATTCCATCACCGAATTCTTGGTTGTCTTCAATATTGGAATTATGAACCAAAAATCTATAGGCAGCACTATTCTTGGCAAGACCAATATAAATGCAATCTATTGTTTTTGGTCCGAGCTTAGTTCTCTTTGGTAGAGGAACTTGTACTGTCGCAAGACAACCCCACACTTTCATAGTTTTATAAGTAGGCAATTTCCCTTTCCATGATTCATATGGTGATTGATTACTCGACTTATGAGGAATTCTATTCAACACATCATTTGCAGCAAGAACCGCCTCACCCCATAAACTAATTGGTGCTCCCGAACTGATTAACATTGAATTTATCATGTTTTTCAACGTTCTATTCTTTCGTTTGGCAACTCCATTTTGTTGTGGAGTATAGGGTGCAGTCGTTTGATGCACTATTCCATGAGAAGAACAAAATTCTGCAAAGTCATTGGATAGATATTCTCCTCCTCTATCCGACCTTAAAATTTTTATTCTTTTCTCAAGTTGATTTTCAACTTCTGCTTTGTATACCTTGAACATACTTAAAGCTTCATCTTTTGTACGTAACAAGTATACATAACATAATTTACTACAATCGTCAATGAATGTTATGTAATAGTTTTTCCTCCTCTACTCGGAGTTGCTTGGAAATCGCACAAGTCTGTATGAATCAAACCAAGAATTTCATTCGTCTTTTCAACAGATCTATGCGGATGACTTGTATATTTTGATTCTATATAAACCTCACATTTTGTTTTTATGTTTAGTGAACACTTAGGCAAGAGACCTAAATTTACCATTCTTTGTAAAGAACGGAAATTTAAGTGTCC